>BLBF01000336.1:2375863-2514992 GCA_015471245.1 Laticauda colubrina
CCCCCCCCCCACCCCCCCGCAGGAGGCACCCACTTTCCGTCTCGTCCTCCGGGAGCTCCTCGGGGCCGGCCAAGGGCAGGAGGAGGGCGGGCAGGAGGTCCACCTGCTCGCTCAGCAGCCACTCGTGGTGCCCTGAAAGGCAGGCAGGCAGACGCCCGTGACCCCGAGGCCCGACCGGCGCTCCCCGCCCGCAGCCGAAGCGGGGCCGGCGACACTCACGGGGGTCGAAGCAGCAGTTCCGCAGCGTCCCGGCCACGCCGCGCCGCCGGGCCGCCGAGCCCGCGTCCCGCGTGAAGGGCAGCAGCCTCCGCACGGCGCCCCTGCGGGAAGAGCCGCTCAGCGCCGCGCCCCGCGGGTCCGGGACCCCGGCCCGCCCTCCCGGCCCCTCACCCGGAGCGCTCCAGCAGGGCGTCGCGGGCCTCCGGCAGCTGGCTCAGGTTGCCCAGCAACGCGCCCAGCTGGTGCCAGGGCGCCCCCGGCCGCGGGTCCTGGGCGCAGAAGGCCTCCAGCAGCGGGCCCAGCCCCGCGCCGCCGCCGCCCCGCCGCCGCAGCTCGGCCAGCAGCTCCCGGCAGGGCCCCTCCTCGCGCGAGCAGTTGGCCAGGAGCGCGCAGGCCAGGCCGGGCCGCGGGAAGGCGGGGTCGAGCAGGCGGCGCAGCAGGCCCGGCAGCCCCGCCCGCAGCGCCCCGGCCGCCCCCGGCTCCGCCGCCAGGTTGAGCAGCGCGTGGAAGGCCGGCTCGGCCAGCTCCGCGCTCGGCTCGCCGGTCAGCGCCAGCAGCGCGGCCAGGAGGCCCGGCTGGGCCAGCAGGAGGCGGCGGCCCTCGGCGCCCCCCGTCAGCCCCAGCAGGAAGCGCAGCGCGCGGCCCTTCAGGTCTCCGCGGGCCTCGGGCCGGAGGAAGCCCAGCAGCTCCTGCGCCTGCCGCTCGTCCATGCTGCGCGATCGCCCGGCTCCGCCAATCCGCGCCCGTGCCTGGAGCGAGAGCGGGCCCGAAGAGCGCCTGAGCCAATGGGAGGCGGCCTTCTGGAGCAGCGCCTCTCGGGAGTTGGAGCCCGCCTCGCTTCCGGGGACGGGCCTCTCCGACCTGGGGCGCTCCTCCCAGCAAAGCTGGCTGGGGAATTCTGGGAGTTGAAGTCCGCCGGGCTGAAAGCGGCCGGGGTGGGAGGCCTGGCCAGGCCAGGCTCCATTGGCCGCTGGGAGGCTGCTTCAAGCCAAGACCACCCATTAAATGTTGGCTTCCACTCATTCCCATTGCTCCCCCAATGCGATAAACCCCCATTAAGGGCAAAGGGCTGAAGATGCCCGTTGAGAAAACTGAATTGGTCCCAACTGGCACCGGGAGGGAACTGATGGCCCAGCAAACCATATTCCTGGTTGTACGAAAGAGATTGTGAAGCTAGCATGCTGGCCTCGGCGGGGTCGGAGGTCACCAGGCGGATTATCGAAAGCCTTACCAACTGCCCCCTTGTTACTTAACAGAGACTGTCCCCTCTGCTTCTGCTCAGGATTGCCCAGCCCAGCTCATAAAAGAGCCTTTTAATCCAGTGAGTTGTTTTTTATTATTCTGTTATTGAAATGCCATTTACAGGTTGGCAGTCCTTGTCTTGATTTTGAGAAACAACCTTTTTTAAAAAAAAGAAAAAAAAAGTAATTGTGCAAAGTAACCCTAATAAAGATGAACCCTGAAACAACAGATATCAGAGCAAATAACAAACGCTATTGAAGAAATCCACTGTAGGCCACTGAATACTGGAACAAGCAGAGGGGGGGGGAAAGCTTCCCTAATTGCTTACAGGAAAAAAAAAATGGTTTCTATTTGTAGTTTAAAAGTTCAGAGGAACTTTTCCCTTTTCCAACTGGAAATACCATCACCATAATCTGCATTTAGTGTTTCTCAACCACGGCAGCTTAAGGCATGTGGTCAACTTGAAGACGTGGGACTTCAATGCATGCTGGCTGGAGAATTCTGGGGATTGGAAGTCCACTTATATGTAACTTACTGAACGTTATCTTCAAAAGGCTAATCTAGGGCAGGGGTCTCCAGCCTTGGCCACTTTAAGCCTGGCAGACTTCAAATCCCAGAATTCCCCAGCCAGCTTTGCCTAGAGAATTCACAGAACTGTAGAGAATTCAATGGAATGGACCATCTGCAGAACGTTGCCCAGCGATTGTTAGAGCGTTTCCCCTCCTCCTTCAGCAGCTGTGGACAGGAGGGGGGCCTGGGGCTTCGAAGCCCTCTTCCCTTGCTTGTAACCACCGGCAGGCGATTGCGCCCCCCAATGCCACCCATTTCTAGCTCTCCCCCATTGAGCTCCTGGCGATGGGGATGGTCCCCCGACTTTTGCTCCCTTCAAGAGCTGCATTTCAAGGCCAAAGCTCCAAAGAGGAGAGGAGGAGAGGAACAAAGGCCACGTTGTCCTGAAGAGCTCTGTCTCAAAGCAAATGGGGCCGAGTCTTCTCAGGTGGGAGATTCGCCTCTTCTTCCTTCACAGTGACGCTTGGAGGCTTCCTGCATCCTCCCTGGTTGGCTCCGGCCCAGAGGAGGCCTGGCATGGTTAGGAGAAGGGAAGATTAGGGCTCCTGCCTGCCCAAAGCCCGAGACTCCGCGGGTTGCCAGTTCCAGAACAAAGAGCTTCCCTGCCCATCTCCCTCCTCAAGAAACTCTCTTCCCCCACAAACAGAACAGGGGGTGGACCTGGGACGTGGAGAAGCCTTTCCTGCCCAGCCGCCTCGTCCAGGGCCAGGGGAGGCCAAGCCTGCGGCCACCCACCTCTCTGCACTCTGGAGGGCCCTTCTCCTGAGGCCAGGAAGAGGAGCGGCCGATTCCCCAAAGGCAGCTGCTCGACGGGGGATTTTGGGCCAGGCAGAGCTAATAGCTCCTCAAAAGCTACTGTACCTGCAGCACAGGGCACTGCCGGTGGCTCACTGCCAGGGCTCTCGGCCATCTGAAAATGTGAGATCAGCACCGGAGTTTGAAGAACCAAGAGAGCCACCAGCCCAACCCTTCCGGTCAAAGCTCCTCTGTCTGGCTGTTTCCGTCCCCTCCCGGCCAGCTGCTCTCTCCAACAGCCCCCTCACCCCCAATGGCGGACTTTGCTGGCCAGGCTGGGCTCCCTGAATTGCCCTCAGCCTTTGGCCACCCTCCCTGGCTTGCCAGGCAGATGCCACTTGGCACTAGTTGGCCCCAGCAGTCAGGGACATTTCTCTTAGGGGCTTCCCCCAACACCCCCCCCCCCAACCAACCAGAACTGAAGGTCAGTTCTCCCCCAATCTCGCCACAATCAAGAAAGGAGGCGAGCTGGGTGGGGGGAGGTTAGCAAAAGAGATGCCAAACTCCAGTCACACCCCCCACTCCATTTATTTCCTCTGCTTTTACAGAAATGAATCAGCTTGAAGAGTTTCCCCCTTTCAAGTCCATCAATCAGCCTTCTAGCCCAACCCCCTGCGGACGCAGGAGGCCCTAGACCAGGGCCGGCAGACTCCCATCCTGCAGGCCAGATGTGTCAGGTGCTGGCCACGTGCCCCGTTTAGCAAAGGGGAAAAACATCCCGACACGTGACGCAGCCGTGACACGTTTTGACCCCGTGCCCTCGACCACTCCAGACGGGGCTGCCCAGCCTTTTCCTAAAAGCCTCCGTAACTTCCCCAGGCAAGCGGTTCCACTGGTTAACTGTTCTCACTGCTGGGAAGTTTCTATTTATTGTTTCTTGTCTCCCAATTACAGCTTCCTTTGTTTTGAATTAATTTGTTTTAAATTGTTTCCCAATTGCAGCCGAGCTCGTTTTCCAAACCCTCCCAGCAAAAGGAATGTCCTGCACGGTCATTTCTACCAGTCTGCCCACCTCTCATTTTCCCTCGAAGAAGAGAAGGGTGTGGGCTTCATTATTGCTCAGCTCACATTCCTCTTAGCCACAAATGTGTTGGTGGGTTTTGGTGCCTCATCTCCTCACTGCCATGAAGAGCATTAAGATGGACGCCAGCCGGAGGGACATGAAGCAGCCAAGGAGAGGCTCCCTCCCGTCGAGGGCAGGGCTCCCCAAACTTGGCCACTTTAAGACTGGTGGACTTCAACTCCCAGAATTCTCCAGCCAGCACAGCGTTGCTTGCTAGAGGATAGCATAGCACGGCTGGCTGGAGAATTCTGGGAGTTGAAGTCCACCAGTCTTAAAGTGGCCAAGTTTGGGGAGCCTGGTCAAGGGGATGCAGAAAGGGAAGTTTTCTGAAGTGGACTCCCACCCCCCCCAGGCCACCCCAGGGCTCGGGGAAGCTGCCTCTTTCCAAGGGTGGCTTTGGGGCCTCCCATGAATACTTACCGGACACGGAGGGCTACCTGGATGGAAGGTTCCTTCTGGGCTGTGGCTCCCCAGGAGGGCTGCAGAGTGGGACGTGGGCTTCACACCTGCACTCTGGCCGTACCTGGAGAAGGGCAGAAGGGAGCAAGGGTAGCCAGCCTAGCCCAGCCCCTTCCAACACTTCCTGGCTCCCACTGACACTCTAACCTGCTTCACTCCTCCATCCTTTGCCACCTTGTTCATGATTTTATCTGTTGTTTTATAATTGGTGATTTTAATGTCTTTTAATGTTTCTGTGTTGGATATGTTTCAGGGGGAGCATAAATTTCATAATAAACGACTAATAAACACTCCTGTTCCCTTGTGGCCAAACTGGGCCCAGGAAACAGCTCGGGAGGGGCCCTCAGATCCAAGGCAGAGCAGGCGGTGGCTGAGTCCTAGATGAGCGAAAGGGAAGGGAGGCTCTGACCCCCTCAGGGAGCACGTGAGGAGAAAGGGCTGCGCACCCCCACGTGTGGGGAGTTTTGCCTTCAATTGCCATCAGAATCACAGAGCCAGAAGGGACCTTCTCGTCCAACCCCTGCGCCATTTCCGACAGGTGGCTGTCCACTCTCCCGCTGAAAGTCTCCAGTGACGGAGCATCCACAACCTCTGGAGGGAAGTCACCCCACGGGTTCATTGTCCTCCCTCCTTGGTGAGTTTCCACCCGTTGCTCCTTGCCTTGTCTGGGGCTTTGGAAAGTAATTTCCCCCCCCTTCTTTGGGTCAGCCCCTCAAATTCTGGAGTCCTGCTGCCCTGCCCCCCCCCCCCCCCGCCCTGCCCAGTCCTGGCCAAACCCAAACCCTGCAGCTGTTCTTCCTATGTTTTACCCTCCAGGCCTTCGATCCTCTCAGTTGCTCCTCTCGGCGGCCCTTTTTCCAAAGCCTCAACCTCTTTTTTGTAATGTGGGGACCAAAACTGGATGCAGTACTCCAGGTGTGGCCTTACTAAGGGTTGATAAAAGTGGGACTTTTATGCAATTTGAAGGATTCTGGAAAGTTGCTGCTGCCGCTGCCATGAGAGACATTCCAGGGGGGACCTTTGGTTCCCCACCCCCCGCATTCCCCAGCTGAACATGGAGGTTGACCATAGTTCAACACGTGAGCATCCTCCGTGGCCGGGGAGAGTCTTCTCACTGAAGGTGTGCTAGAATCGGGGCCTGGCCTGCTGGCTCTGGCCTTTTGGGGGAGGCCAAGCCGGTTCCAAATTCAGCCCAAAACACAAGAACTTACGGCAGCCAAGCATAGCCGGCAGGCTCCGCAGGGAGGACCTTGGACTTCTTCTCCAGCTGCGGCAGGACTGCCTCCCCGGCTCTCTTTCTGCCATAGGGCTGCCAGGGAAGAAGAGGGCGTGGCTGCTGCCCAGCAGTGCCAACGGCTGCGATGGGCTCAGGAGCAGAAGCCCCTTGGGGTCCAGGAGGCTCAGCACTTTCCAGGTTCTGCTGGGAGGGAAAATGGGAACCAAGCCATGAATTGTAGCAGGTTAAAAATCAGGAGATACGAGTTCTAGTCCTGCCTTGGGCATGTAAGCCGGCTGAGTGACCTGGGCCAGTCCCTCTCTCTTAGCCCAACCCACCTCTCTGGGGAGAATAGGAGGAAGCTGTGTTAGATATGTTTGCTGTCTTAAGTTATCTGAAAGAAAATGATAAAGGCGGGATAAAACTCTAATAAGGAAATAAAAATAATCCAGCAGTAACAAAGGCCACAAGATGGAAAAGTATTTGAATGGCGAAATATGGAGGGGGTTCCATATTTCACAGGACATGTGTTCCACAGGACACTGGGGCACAGCTGAAGCTGAGGGGGCTTCACCCAATGTATGGTGCAGAGACTGGTGCCCCCCAAGCATTTTTCCTCCCTGATTTCCACAGCAACTGATACAAAACCTGAGCCAAGCAACCTGTCCTTCACCTGGCCTGGGTAGGATACTCCCAGTGACAGCAGCTTCTCCCTTCCTTGCCGTGGGCTGAGCTCCTGCACCCAGGTAGCAGCGCTGAGCCTGGCTGCCAGGCAGTCCCTGAGCTTGGGAAGCTGCCTCTCATCCTGGGTCACTTCCCGGATGACCAGGGCCTCCTGGCTGCACAGCCCTGGAAAGAAGAGCAGAGCAAAGCCCAGTTATCCTGGCCCCTCTGAGCACCAGGGCTGCTGGGGGGGGGGGGGAGCGGCTGCCTCAGGCAGGGCCCTCCAACCTTGGCCGTCTTAACACTTGGGGGCTTCACCTCCCAGAGTTCCTCAGCCAGCAAAGCCAGTGGAGTTAGAGCAAAGCCGGCTGAGGAATTCTGGGAGTTGAAGCCCCCAAGTCTTAAAGTGGCCAGGGTTGGGGCCCCTGGCCTAAGGGGTTCCCTCGAGGGTCCGTGCCAAGCTGCGCCACAGAAGCCCCCGTGCAAGGCAGGCACCAGACAAGGGGCAGGCGATGAAGGGGGGCTGACGGACCTCTCCCCCAGCAGCAGCGGCTTCCCTCCCTGCTTCTGCTCACCTGGGCTGGGCAAATGGACTCTACACTGGACAACAACTTCCGAGGCAGCTTTTGCAGAGACGTGCAGGATCAGGCAGCCCAGAGGCAGGCAGCCTTCACAGCGGTAAATGCTCCCAAGGGGGAGGGATGCCTTGGTGGGCTCACCTGGAAAGACGGCAGCAGCAGCAGCTCAGGTCAGCGGGGGACTGTGCATTTGCCCCCACGCCCACCCCAAACCTCCATTCAAGGCTGATGGTGCATTATTGTTCAAAACGAACGCCAAGCCAGGATCCAACATTGGGCACCAAGAAGCCACACCTAGAAGCCCGCAATTGTTGGATGCTGCAAATGGATGGGCCTTGTGGCCTTGAAGTTATGGCTGCTGCCGTGCCCCTCCGGTCACAGGATCAAAGTTTGGGTGCTGGGTGGGCGGGTGGGGCAGCTGAAGCAGAGCCTCCTCTGCCAAAATGAGCTTGCTGGGCCCTCTCCTTGGCCCCCATCGAGGAGGCAGTGGGGCAAAGTGTGAGTTCCTCGCCTTATGACCACAACCAGCCCTATAGAACTGCCATCATGCAGCAATACAGTTTTGCCCAATGGCTGCTTTGCTGAGGGTTGTTAAGCGAGGACCGTCTACTGTTGCTGGAGAGCAGCCCCCGAGGGTCTTTTCTCTGCTTCTAAGTGACCAATGGCAAACTCAATGTGATGACACAAAGGGGCGTGGCACAAAGGCAACACTGTCACATAAGCAAGGAGAGTCCCTTTATTATCTCCAACTTTGCTCCCAATGTCCAGGGCACCTTCAGCTGGAGAAAAACTCTCGCAGGAACAGCCTTTAACGGAGGAAATTAAGTCCGGAAACAAAGCACATCCAAACTGTAACTAAAAATCCACACAAACTACGCTGAAGCAATTAACTGGACAGGATAGGAGAAGGAACTGCAGACTTGAAAGGCCAACAAAAGACGCACAATTGGGAAGATGCCAGGAACCCAGATAAGCCACGATGATACAAGATAAAGTCACATTTGCTCCCAACAGTTTGCTGCACGCAGCTCGCAGCTTGCCTTTTTTAAACGCTGTGTTCCCAGCTGCGGCTATTGAAGGAAATCAGGGCCCTTTCCTCCCCATAAGCCACACAATCCACGTTGCTCCCTTCTCCGTTCTTCCCTGCGTGCCCTAGGATGAAGAGGGGGTGGGCCTGGGTCTTGCTCTACCTCTCCCCTGCTCTGCCCAACCAGACTATGCCCTTCCCCAGTTTCTTCCACAGCCAACGGAGCCACACTCCCACTCCCCGTCAGCTGTTTGGCTTCTCCTCCAAGTCAGGTTCCAGCAGAGACATGACACTCTTCCCATCGCCAGAGGGACCACGTAAGCAGACTACTCTGCTGTGGCTTCTGCCTGGAGGGGATGCCTACCAGACAGAGCATCGTGCCAGGAAGCACCTCTCAACAGCCCCCTCCCACCCTCAGAGAGTGGCCAAGGGGCATCACAGCCAGTTTTGGCCAAAGCTGGCTGCAGAGCGGCAAAAGGACCTGCCAGTCAGGGCCAGCCTGGCACCTCCGTGCCCCAGGGACTGGAGGAGGGCCTCTCCCCTCTTCTCCAAAGGCCCCGAGTGCCTCACCCACCAGCCACTGAGATGAGAGGCCCCACACGGCCACCACCAAGAACCAACCAAGCAGCTCCTGGATGGAGCCACTGACCCCTCGCGCGGCTACCTATGCAGGTGTGCCAACTTTCCCCCCCCCCCCAAACTGGGTTAGGATACTCACCTGCCAGAGTCAAGGTGATGTGCTCCCTGGACACCTTTAAACACAAAAAGAGACGCCTGAATGAGAGGGAGCTAACCTGGAAGTGGACATGGTGAGGAAGCGAGGAAGGCTACCTTTTGGGTCAGTGGTGGGTGCACAAGACCCCTCCCACAGCCCAATTTGTGGGGAGAACGACTCCGAGAGAAGCATCGCTCCAGGACTAAGAGGGAAACCCCACCCCCCATCACACACACGCACACACATTTGGCTCCTTCTGGGCTCAACCCGATTGGCTGTTTCCTTTGAGAGCAGAATCTCCCCTCCATACTGCTAAATTCTGAGCCAGCCTTTCCAACAGATGCTGGCTTAGAACAGGCCATGGTGGTGCAGTGGTTAGAGTGCAGGGCTGCAGGCTCCTTCTGCTGACTGCCGGCTGCCAGAAGTTTGACAGTTCAAGTCCCACCAGGCTCCAGGCTGGCTCGGCATTCCGTCCGTCCGTCCGAGGTGGGTTAAATGTGGACCCAGGTGGTTGGGGGAGCAAGAGGCTGGCTCTGTGAAGCGGCCGAGAAGTCCAGGGGCCTTGCCTTCGCTTCGGGATTTCCTGACGTGCATCCGAAGCAGGCAGGCCAAGTGGCAAAGGGAGGGGCGAATGGGTCAGGGCTGTTTCGCTTGACAGGCAGCCCTCGACTTACAATCATTCGTTTAGTGACCATCCAAAAGTTTCAACAGCAGTGAACAAAGCAGCGACATGACTGTTTTTCACCCTTACGACCGTTGCAGCCTTCCTGTGGTCACATGATCCAAATTCAGGCGCTTGGCAACTGACTTGTACTTATGACGGTTGCAGGCCCCTGAGGGGTGATGTGGTTCCCTTTTGTCCCCTTCGGAGAAGCCAAGTCAACGGGGAAGGCAGATGAAGTGGACAGCTGCAGTGATTCTCTTAACAACAGTGGCAAGGAAAGGCATAAAATGGGGCCCAACTCACTTAACGAACGAGTCTCACTTAGCAATGGAAATTTGGGGCTCAATTGCGGTCGCAAGTCGAGGACCACCTGTATTAACAATTTTGGGCACTGCAATGAAACGCTTTGGAAAGCCTGGTGCTGTTTGGAAGGAGACTCTGCCAGTCCTGGGACTCATTCCAATGTCATGGCTGCTGAGAACCCAGGTGGTCCCTGCTGCCATCTCCCCCAAACTCCCTGCCCCTCCCCTGGAACCCAAAGGCAGCGGCTGACCTACCTGAATGGCCGCCAGGTGGGGCAGAGGGAGGGCTCCGACTCGGACATCCATGGATGCGGCCGGAAAGCTGATGCAACTCCCGCTTCCTGGCAGTTTGGCCTCTGTTCTGGGAAGCTTCTCCTCTGGCTGCACGGCCGTGGGAAGCACGTAGTCCACGCCTGAGCGCTGGCAAATCTTGTCCACCTTAGCACAGAGACGCTGCAATTCTGGAAGAAGGTGACACCAAAGCCAGGGTGAGAACTGCTACGAGGGGCCTGGTGGCATTTGGCCAGTTTCCCTAAGACGGGGTCGCCAACCTCTTGGACCTCAGGGACCACCACTAAACTCATAATTTTAAATCCTGCAGACCAGAGACCCTGGGAAAATCCCCAAAAAAGTCGGCAGGAAAATCCCGTTTACCTACCGATCGATCGTTCTTTACTTGCGATCACAGGAGACTGTCTCCAGTTCCGTTCTCAGGGGGAGAGAAAGACTTTTGGCTTCAGGCAAGGAAAGTAGCAGAAGCCGCAAACATCTTTCTTTCTCTCCCCCAAACTCCGCCAGAAGTGAGTCTTTGCCGGCGCAGCCTCTTGGAGCAGGAGGCCCTGCAGGGTCCCAAAGACTCATTTCTGGCGGAGTTTGGGGGAGAGAAAGAAAGACTTTGGCTGCTTTCCTTGCGTGCAGCCAAAAGCAGAAGAAGAAAGAAAGAAGAGGAAAGAAGCAGCCCGGTGGCCAGGCCAGGTGTGTGGGGTGAGTGGAGCAAGTTCCCCCCTCCACCCTTTCCCCCTCTCCTCACTACCTCGTGTGGTTCCCAATGCAAGCGATGCAAGCGCAGCCTGGATTAATTGCTTTGGGGGTGACATTTCTCTGCGGACCAGCAAAATTTTCTCACGGACTACCAGTGGTCCCGGGCCCACCGGTTGGCAGCCACTGCCCTAAGAGAACACAGCCAGCCACAGCTGGGTAAGATGACTCAGCCCCATCCCATCGAGAAAAGGGGTATACACGTCTCCTCCTGGGGTGCCCAAATCAGGGGGGCTGATTCCAGCGGGAGAGTCATTTCCACTCACGGCTTGGAGAAAGAGCTGGAGGGAAACCTTATTAAATGCACACAGATGGACTAAAACTGGGCGGGGCAGCTAATCAAAGAAGTGACATTCAAAATGATCAGGGCAGGCAAAGTGCCAATCGCCGACCAAAATGAATAAACGGCTGTCCTCCATATCCTGACAGGTTAAAACATGGGCTGAAAGTCACCAGGTGAAGGAAACAAGAGACACGGGCAGAGTTTTCTCCTTGAAAATTCTCCTTGGTATTCATGGGGATGTCCATTCTGCCATCCTTGGCTTGGCACCTTGCAACAGAAGAGGTGAGCAAGGCCTGCCCTACCTGGAAGGATCTCCTTGTTTTTCTGGACCGGCCTCAGCAGCGGCTCGAACTGCATCCTGATGGACGTGGCCAGCTCCTGGGCCACAGTCTGCAAGCTGCGGTGGATGGACAGCTGGAAGGGAAAGCAGGAGTGAAGCCCCCTGAGCAGCTGGTCAGGCCAAGGTCCTCCCCACTCCCCCAACAGCAAGCGGGGGAAGGGGCTCAGAGGGGAGGGCTGTGGTCTTCACTCAGTGCAGCCGATGGACAGCTCAAGCTCCCAGCCCCGGGAAAGCCTACAGGCAGTCCTCGACTTACAACCAAAAACCAGCCTGGAAATCGGCCCGGAGGGACCCTGACAGGCGTTTGGCCGTTTTGGGGCCGCCTCACCTGGAGAAGCTCCAGCTGCTGCCACATCTTCTCCACAGCTGAGTCAAAGATGGCGTCCTTCTGCAGGTGGATGAATTTCTCCACCTCCTCTTTCATCCTCTGGAAATATCCCTGGCCGGAGAGTTGGGAGCAGGCTGCCAAGAGATTGCACAAGTCGGTCCTCCCCGTCGTGCACTGGGCATCCTTGAACCCGCCCCGGGGGAACCAGCTGACGCAACCTAGTCCTCCACTTACAACAGTTCGCTTCGCGGCTGTCCGAAGTTACAACGGCACTGGAAAAGGTGACTTACGACCATGTTTCACACTTATGACCGTTGCAGCGTCCCCATGGTCTCTACGTGGTTTGCATTTGAATGCTGGACAAGTGACTCGTATTTATGATGGTTGCAGTGCCCCAGGATCAGGTGGTTCCATTTTGTGAACTTTTTGACCAGTAAAGTCAATGGGGAAACCGGGGTTCACTTAACAACTGTTTGACTAGTGGTTCACTTAACAACTGTGGCAAAGTTGCAAAGTGGGCCAAAACTCACTTAGTAAATCTCACTTAACTACATAAATGTTGGTCGTAAGTGGAGGATTTCCTGCACAAGCCTTCCTGTGTGGCGTGGGGAATTCTGGGAGTTGAAGTCCACACACGTTAAAATGGCCAAACTTTAGAAACAGGGATCTGCCCTGACCACGTTACTCTGTGCCTCAGAGGAGCAACCAGATCACTTTCTTTGAGTGAGTGGACCCCCCTCGTAGTGTCACCTCTTTCCCCTTCCTTCTTCCTCCTCAGGTCCCCAACACTGGACTCCTGCAGGAGGGAAGCCGGGCCTACGACACGGCTGGTGGCCCAGTGGTACAAACTGAGCCACTTGTCTCCTATGGTGGGGTTGTGGCTGGAGTTGTGCATTAGACTGAGCCAGAGATGGGCAACGATGGCCCCCTTTTGACTTGTGGACTTCAACACCCAGGATGACCTGAGCCCGCTGGAGTCCACAAGCCATGGAGGCGCCATTGTTGCCCACCTCTGCACGAAGCCATAAATGAGTGTTTCCTCAGGGCCGCCTCTGCCCTCCCACCCAACGGAGCTCCAGAAGAGGGATTCCTCCAGGCCAACCGTCAGGTGTCCTTGCAGCCCCTGGGCAGGGACCCATGGGTGAGGAAGCCTCCCTGCGACAGGTCACCTGCATAGACTGGTTCCATGCCGGCCTGAATCGTCGGGATCAAGAGCCGGGAAATGGTCCGTTGCTTCCTCGTAATGGAACTCGTCTGATCCAGGGTGAAGTTGAGCAACTGGAGACAGGAGGAAGGGGAAAATCCCGTCAGTCCCCTGTCTTGTAATGGGACCCTCCGTCTCCCTGCTCTCTGCAGTGGCCCCATCCTTGGAAGGATGGGCAGTGGGCCTCGGGGGACCCCTTGGGGGCAAAGTGCAAGGCCAAGGGCTCCAGGGCCTCACCCGTGCTCGAGCGGCTTCCATCTGCTGGGCATAAATCGCATGCAGGGCTTCGGCAACCGGGCGGTGCTGGTGCAGTTTCTTCTTGAGGCCCCTGAAGAAGGAGCTCAACTGGTCCAGGAGGGCAGCCGTGAAGCTCTCAATGGAGCTGGCCAGCCGGGAGCTGCAAGAGGGGGGCAGTGGCCGAGGGCCCCATCAGCCCAGCAGGGGAGCCCCCAAGGGGGCCACAGAAGCCGCCTCCAGCCTCCCAGAGTCCCTCCCTCTCCCACAGCCCAAAGGGCAGCCCCTCACGGGGGGGGGGGGGGGATGCTGGGATCCCCTTGCATCCAACCAGGCAGTCCTCAAACTATGACCACAATGGAGCCCACCATTCACCTTGCTAAGCGAGACCATCAAATGAGACTTGCCCCATTGTACGACCTTCCTTGCTTTGGTTGCTAAGTGAATCCCTGCACTTGTTAAGTGAGCCACCCGGTTGTTAAGTAGACCTGTTGCCCTTGCTGGCCAGGAGGTCATAGGAGGGGGATCCCGGGACCCTGCGACCGTTGTAAATACGAGTTGGTGGCCAAGGACCTGAATTCCAATCCCGGGTCCAAGAGGGAGGCTGTAGCAGCCATAAGTGTGAAAAGGGGCCCTTAACTAAGTCACCTTTTTCAGGGCCATTGTATATTTAGTAACAGTCACTAAATGGATGGTTGTAAGTTGAGGAGTGCCTTTCCTACTTCCTCCTCCGGTGGGACAGACAACGTCCCTGGACTTGGAGCTTCCAAGGCAGAAGGGGGGGCATTCAGCCAAGAGCCCCGTGTCTCAGAGTGGCCATGACCCCCCCACACACACACACAGGTGGCCGCCTAACCATGATGGACCAGGTTCTTTGCTGGAAACCGGCATTTAGCCCTGGATTCCAGGCAAAGAAAACCGTTACAGGCAACGGGTTGGTTGAACGACCGCTGCAATTAATTGTCGAAAAATTGGGCTGGTCAGGTTTAATAACCAGCATGGCTTTATGGCTCAGTTATGGTCATACTTCGAGGACTGCCTGTCTTACAGGACCTCCCCACCTTGCCTGTGTTTGGTCACCCTCCCTCCTGGGATGGGGGTGCTGGGAGCAGCCAGGCTGCTATCCCCCAGCGAAGCCCCCTCCTCCTCCTGGTGCCAGAGCCCATGCACCCTCTCCCAGGGATGGGCCTGGCACGCGGGCGCAGGAGGTTCCCTCCAGCCAGCCCCTCCTGGGCAGAAGGCAGGCCTGGCTTTGGGGGGAAGGAGCTGGAAGTGGAGCCCACAGCTGGGAGCCCCTCAGGAATTGGGGGAATATCCCGGGACGGAGAAGCAGAGATCGGGAACCAGGTTACTCCTGCCAAACAGGCATCTGTTCTGGTTTGGCCCTGGACTAAAATTTCACTTACTTTGCCTGAGAGAGCTACAAATGTGGCTTTCCTCTTATTTCTCTGCATAAGCACCTTATTGGGTGTAATTTCACAGTAATTCAACTTTTGAATTTTTTCGTTTGCAATGAACAAACTTTTTGTTTGCAATGTCGTGGGAACAAATATATAACTTGGAAACAATCTCTCTCTCTCTCTCTCTCAAGATTACAATGGACCAACGTTATCCATTATGTGGGGGCTCCAACACTCGAAGCTTTTAAGAAGAGATGGGACAGCTATTTATCCTGTCTCCTGCCTGAGAAAAAAGTTCGGCTAGAAGACCTCCAGGGTCCCTTTCTATTCCATTATTCCGTTATCATGTGGTCTGCCAACCGACTTTATAGATCCTATTGGAGTTATTTTGATAACTCTTTTGATTTCACTTATCTCTCTTGTGATTGATGCATGTCATAAAAGGGAGAGGAAGGCCTCGAGTCACATAGCCTTAAAAGAGCAGGAAGCCGTATTCACCACCATTATTTGGCCACCATAGATAGGCAGGAGCCTCTTTTTCTCCTTCCTGGACTGGGCTTGGAGAGAGGGGGAACAACAGGTGAGGCACTGCCTGGACGCAGTGACTCTGGGTGTGTGTGTGTGAGAGAGAGAGAGAGAGAGAGAGAGACCAAGGTGGCTCTCCAGGGCAGGATGGGAGGACCCCGATGGCCGGAGAGTGGCCACCTTGGGCCTCCTGTCCAGTTTCTCCCCTCTGACTCGGCCAAAGGATCCCACTGGTTCAGAGGAGGCGTGGCTGCTGCTGGGGGCGGAGCCTACCTGAAGACCTCGTTCCAGGCCACGGAGATGACCTGGAGGATGGGCTCGGCCAGCTCTTTGTTGAAATCCACAGACTGGTACTTGGAAGAGGTGTAAACGCCATGGTGGTTGCAGATCGCCCGGTAGGTCATGTGGGGGTAGCCAACCACCTGCAGAGGGGGGCAAAGAGGCCTCCATCAGGGACGCCAGCTCCGCTCCAGGCTCCCCACATTCAGGGCCAAGTCCGGAGGGGAGCCCACACTTGCTGGACTCCTCATGCAGACGTGCATCACAAGGCTCAGGGCTGAAGCAGAAAGTCCGTAAGCAGCTGACACTCGTCACTTCCAAACACTTTTATTAGTTATAGAATATTATAAAATACAAAATACAGAAGTAAATAGAAGAGCTTCCATTTACTTTTGCATTTCTTCTATTGACTTCTGTATTTTTTATTTTATAATGCTCTTATAACCAGGGGTGGAATTCAAATTTCTTAAACAACCGTTTCTATGGGTGTGACCTAATTTGTGAGTGTGGCTTGGTGGTCACGTGACTGGCTGGGCATGGTTTGAATGTAAATATTGTAAATATTTATGTAAATATAGATTTTTTTATTAAAAAAAGAGCAAATTTTACCCAAAATCAGGAAAAGCAGGCAGGCAGATTGAGCTGCTCACAGAATCACAGATGCACTCAGAGATCTATCTTTCTGCAATCTGCTACCTGAGTCTGCACCAAAAAATAGAAACTTTAGTCCTAAGGAAGGCTCAGCTCTGCTTTTAGATTAGCTAGAAAGCAAGATATCCAACAATTTCCTGCTTTCTAGCTAATCCAGTTGGAACAGCTGATGGTCGGGGGAAAAAAAAAAGGAAAATTAGCAGGCAAGTTGGACGGCACGCATGCCAAGTAAGGAGTGGCAGGGTGGGGGGTAGCAGGGCCAGCCAATGGTGCGATTTGCTGGTTCCCCGAACTGCGCAGAATCGTAACAACTGGTTCCTTAGAACCAGTGCGACCAGGTAAAATCCCACCCCTTCTATAACTCAATAAAAATGGTTGAAAGTGACCCTCGTCAATGGTAACAACATGGCAAATGTGGACCATGATTTCCCTCAATGGCCTGAGAAGCCCCAACCGCTGGGTGAACAGCTGCAAAAAGGATCTTGGGGCAGCCTGCAGCCCCTCCTGTGAAAAAGCCGCATCCCAGATCCCAGCAAAAATCTGAAAAACAATCTAGAAAATCTGCCAATCTAGAAAAGAAGGTTGCAGAAGGGGAAATGGGCAGGAGGAGGAGAATCCACACGGCCTTTCCCTGCCGTGCCTCCCCCGCAACTGATGCTTGCAATATCAATCCCCCCTTTGAGAGGAGTCTGGCTCAGTTGGCTTTCCGATAATTCCCAAAACATGGTTGGAGCCCCCTGGCTGGGCAGCCTGATGGAGGCTTAACCATGGCTAATTGCAAGGCGCCCTGGGTACATTTTGCTACGCTTTTCCATTTTGTTTATCTGGGTTTTTATATACTTGGCTTGTATTTTGTATATTTTGTCATTATGTGAGATGGGTGGATATACAAATGTGATGAATAAATAAATAAATCACGAATAGCAGGGGGGGTGCAGCTCCTTCCCATCTCACCAGTGGCCTTTCTATATACTATTTCAGGTTTGGTCCTCGCATTACAAAAAAGACTTTGAGACTTTGGAAAAAGTGCAGAAGAGCAACTAAAATGTTTAAAGACAAAAAAACGTATGAAGAACGTCTGCAGAGTTTGGCTTTGGCTAGTCGAATGAAAAGCCTTCCAGTATTTGAGGGGCTGCTCCAAAGAAGTGGGGGGCTCAGCCTTGGAAGAACTGGAAGGCTGGACAAGAAGCAACGGATGGAAACCAATCAAGGAGAGAAGCAACCTGGACGAAGGAGAAACTTCCTGACTGTGAGAACAATGAAACAGGAAGTTGTGAATGCCTGGACGGCCACCTGTCTGATGTGGCAGAGGGTCTCCTGCTTGAGCAGCGGGCTGGACTAGATACCTCCAGGAACCCTTCCAGCTCTATTGTATTCTACAGGTTAAAAACAATTGCAGATTCCCAAGATGGACCAGGTCCTCTCATTCTATGCAGGATCCGCTATGGACCATCCCTGAAGGCTTCTAAGCAGGGCCTGTCCCAGGGTCACTTCTTGAGAAGAGCAGCCCCTGCCGGCTGCTTCGGGGTCGTTTCCTGGAGGGGGCTGCCTTCCTGAGAAAACGGGGGGGGGGGGGGGGGGCTCTGAGCAAAGAGGCACTTACTGGTGAGCTCCAGCCTTTGGCGATGGCCTCGGAGAGCTGCTTGGCCCTCTCAGCACCATTCTGCAGGCTGCCCAGGAGGAGGGCCTCGAAGGCAGGCCGGAGATCCTGAGAGCTGGCACTGAGGACCCCCTGGAGGAGGGCAGGGAGGCCCTGCAAGGCCTGCTGCAGCATCTCCTGCACCTGGGCCTGGTGGGCATCAGCCTGCGAAGGAACGAGGGAGGGAGGGAGGGGGCTTTTAAGGAGAGGCTGGGCACCCAGATTTGCCCAGAATGGTCTCCTGCTTCTGCAGGGGGTTGGACTGGAAGACCTCCCAGGTCCAGCTTCCAGTCAAGATTTGGGCAGCCGAATTTCCCCCAGAAGGGAGCCCAGCATTTCCAGTGCTGCTCCTACCTCCATCCTCTGGCTGTTGAGGTAATTCACCATTTGGCTTAGGACACGAGCCACGTCCCGGATGACCTTCTCGGTTGCCACCATGCTGTGCTTCAGCGCTGTGTCCATTGCAAACTTCTTCAGCGCAGGAATCTCTGGAGGGAGGGAGGGGAGTTTGTTCTACCCCCAACTCTTCTGCCAACCTTCCTGGCAGCCAAGCAAAACTATTAAGTCATGAGATGGTCCAAATGCCACAAGAGCCTCTTGGAAGGAGGCTGCGTTGAACCATCTACAAGAGGCACTGTTAGGAATGTAAGTCACCTAACAGTTGGGTTGGAAAATATATAAACCAGGATAGAAATTTTAAAAGTGTCTCTTTAAGGGAATGCTAAAATTGTAATTGGGTGTCGTTCCTCAAAGGGCATAAGATGGAGCCAGAAACCTGGGTTCTTTAGTTCTGTTGTTGCTGAGAGTGTTGCCGTTCTTGCATTTCCCTATTGACTGTTACTGATCGTCATTATTGATTTGATGCGAGTCTGTTACTGAACTGTTTTTGATACTGGACTTTATTATTGGATTATCCCTGGACTGAAAACTGACTGCTTGAACTGTGAATGACCTGGACTGCTTGTTGGACTTTGCTTAACCATTTTGCTGGAAGTAAAAACCTACATTTTACTATACAGTGCAGCTGTGTGCTGGTTCTTCTCCACTCTCACTATGTCTCCCTGTGTGTGCTGATTCTTCTAACCGGGAGTTACCTCAACAGGCACAACGGAAGGAGGTTTTCTTTGGAAGATCCTGAGAAACCTGCTGGTGATGTTTCCGCCATGGAAACATCTCATTCCCAGAAATGATATATTCTGGTCCATACTATTGTGTAATGTTATAGATGCAGATGCTTCTTCTAGAACAGAATTTCTCAACCTTCACAAAGTTAAAACATGTTGACTCCCACTCCCAGAGTTCCCCAGCTACCTATGACCTTGGGACTCCACCTATCCTAAACTTGCCAAGGTAGAGAAATCTGTTCTAGAGGTTCTCTGTCGTTCAGTGTTGAACTCTGGATGTTGTTTGCTTTCAGATGTTCTAATGTACCATCATCAAAGCTAACAAGTGTGGAGTTTGCTTATACCCACTAGTTCTCCTAGCCAGTGTGGGTGAAGGTGCAGCTTACTCCTTGGTAATTCCTAAGCCCTAAGGCATTGGTTTTTTTGTGCCTCAAAGGTCCAGACAAATCATCCATTAACAAACACACACAGATAAATCACATTTACACACCACTCAAGAGACAATAAAAAAGCTAAGTAGGAAACAATACATGGCTCCTTGCCAGCGCCCAACACCTAGATAAGCAGGAATTAGCACCAGATAATCAATCAAGCAGGAAACAATGCCCTAATCCAAGAACTACCAAGGAGAAAACCACAACTCTACCAACACTGGCAGGGCAAGCTGAGGCACATAACAGGAGCAAACCCAGCACTCCCTCAGACTGATGATGTTATCTAAGTTGGGTAATGAAATGTCTGTGAGCAAAGGATCATGCTGAGAGGACCGAGGACACATTTAATCTAGCAGATATTTGGTGCTTTTTTAGTGTCCCATTGAAAGCCCACTTTCCTTTTGTCCGTACTGTTCTGAATTGTTGACTAATATCTGACTCTTACACGTGCGGTTCAGGTGATTTATTATTTGAATTTCTCTGGCTGCCTACTTGCAGATTCTGGGCATTTGCCAAATAAAAACAAAAGCAGTTTAAAGACCTCAGTGCTAATTCACACTATTTGATGTCTGAAGGCTCAAAGCAGGAGCACCAGTAAACCTCTATCCTATTATTATTTCACTGCAATTCCTTACCTATTTGAGTAAGCCTCGGGGGTCTTAAAGGAAATGTGTTAAAACACATGGAGAACGGTTGCAGGAACTGGGTACTGGCCAGTCTAGAGAAAAAGGGCTGGGGGAGGACATGACAGCAGCATTCCAGTATTTGAGGGGCTGCCCGAAAGAAGAGGAGGGGGGTCAACTGATTCTCCAAAGCCCCTGAAGGCAGGACAAGAAACAAGGGTTGGAAACTCATCAAGGAGAGAAGCAAACCTGGAACTAGGAAGGAATTTACTGACAATGAGAACAATTAACCAGTGGAACTGCTTGCCACCAGAAGTTGTGGGTACTCCATCCCTGGAGGTTTTTGAGAAGAGACTGGACATCCAGTTGTCTGGAATACTACAGGCATTCCTGCTGCTTGAGCAGGGGGCTGGACCAGATGACCTCCAAGGTCTCTCTCTTCCAGCTCTATTCCGATCGATCAATTGAAATGGTAGCAAAACAGGCAGATTCACAGGATTCTTTCTGCTGTAACAATCCCTTCTGGTCCCTAAATCCTTCTGCCAATCATGCACAAAGAGCTGCACAAAGACCCCCCGGGGAATACCTGTGTCTTTGATGTCATGGAAAACTTGAGGCTGGCCATTGCAGAGCAACTTCCCACCAAGTTTGAGATACTCCGTCGAGCTGACCGTGAAAACCTCCAGATTCACAGGCTGCTGCTCTCCAGCCTCGTCCCCCTCGTCCCCCTCTTCTTCGCCATCTTCTTCGCCCTCAGCTCTCCTGGACACTTCCTGCACAAGGCCACGCGGGGCCCGCTCTTACCTGCAGATCGAGCCAAGCCGCCTCCCTCCCCAAGGCTGCTGAGGGGGCCACGGGCACCGCCAAAGCTCACCTCCAGCACGGAGCCTCCCTACCTGCAGACCAGCACTGAAGTCCATCAAAATCCGCTGCTTGGAAAACTCACTCCGGGCCTGAACGCAGATCAGGCTGATGGCCCGGAGCCTGGCGTCCTTCTCGCGCTGCAAGGCACAGATCTAGAGGAGGGAAGGCAGGGGGAGAAACTGGGCACTCCCGTCCCCCGGGAGGTATACCTCCACGGAGGGGGCGGCTTTTAACCGCAGCTTACTTTGAACTCCTTCTCCAAGATGTTGTGTCTCTGAAGCCAGACGGAATCTGCGGCTGCACTTTCCTCCCTCGCTGGCTGCACAGAAAGAGGGTCATTTGTAGCACAGAATTCCCGGGTGGGGCTCAGAAAGCGCATTTCCCTTGGGGTGGTAAAAGATACCCCCCACCACACACACAGATGAGTTGCATTCTGAGATTCCCCCCAGCCCACCCCTCCTGGCTTGAAGTGGCCTAGAGAGGAAACCTCCACCGGGAGCTGAATGGGCCCTGAGGGGCGACAGGAGGAAGAGCCAGCCGGGAACTGATGGCCGAGGAGCAAACCAGGCTGCATGCTGAGCCCGGACGGAGGGGCAGACGAGGACCACCTGTGGCTGCTGCAGTTGATCGTAAAGGTGCTTCTTCTCCACTTCTGCCTGAGTTCTCTGACGTTCCAGCTCTTGCAACTCCTCTTCGAGGGGACGAATCTGGTCTTGTAAGTTGAGGTCCCTGCAACGTTTGGGGGCAGGGATGTTTCCGAGAGCCGCCTGGCTGAACTGCTGAATCCAGCTGAGCCCAGGGCCCCCCCAGCCCCCCTCCTTTTAGGGCACCCTGTGCTCAGCCAGCAAGGGAGGCTCAGCTGCAGAAAAGTGCCCCCCCCCCCCCGGTAATTACCCCAGGGAAATAGGTCTTTTTCCCCCTCGAAAATGTTTCGCTTCTCCTCCAAGAAGCTTCTTCGGTTCTCAGAAAGTTCAGCTTTCCAAATTCAGTTCAGCTTCTTGGAGGAAAAGCGAAACACTTTCAAGGGGAAAAGCCAAGGAAAGTCCAGTTGCCTTTTGGAAAAACTCCCTTCGCAAGAAAGCATGAAGTGGGTGGTGGAGAACCTCCGTGGAGGAGACCCCGTTTCCTTCTCTCACCCCAAAGGCAGCTTTATGCCCCAAGAGCAACATTTGACCTGAAGTACCCTTGGGGGGGGAGAAGGCTGGAGGGGCTTCCCTCCCACCCTCCCTGCTGGAGCCCCTGCCCGGGGAAGAGGGAGGCGCCACCTGATGATGTCAGTGATGCTGAAGCTGTCAGTCTTGGTGCAGACGAAGGCCAGGCTCCCATAGAGGCCGTCCATAAACAGCTGCCGGCGGAAGTTGGCACTCAGCAGCTCTTTGGCCGTCTTGTCGTCCACAGCTCGCGTGATGCTGGCGGTCACCCACACGGCACTGCAGTCCTTCAGGTACTGGGGGGGCGGGGGAAGCGGTGAAGCTGTTGCTCTAGGATGCCCAGCCTTCCAGCCTCGGCCACCCCCGAATTAGCCACAGGTGGCCCCCCATTTACAACAGATTGTTTAGTGACCCACTCAAAGTTGCAACGGCACTGAAAAAAGGGGGCTTAGGACTGTTTTTTTAACCTAACCGTTGCAAAATTCCACGGGGTCCCTTGACCCAAATCCAGATGTTTGGCAACTGGCTCGTACTTACGACATGTCCTGGGGTCACATGATCCCCTTTTGCGACCTCCTGGCAAGCCAAGTCAACGAGGAACCAAGATTCACTCAACAACCATGTTACTAAGCTTACAGTTGCACTGATTCACTTAACAACTGTGGCACAAAAGGTCATAAGTGGGGTAAAACTTACTTAGCAACCGTCTTACACAGCAATGGAAATTTTGGGCTCCATTGTGGTGGTAAGTCAAGGACTGCCTGTTGCGTAACCCTTGCAAGGCTGCCCAAGGAACGGAAGGCCCCGCAGCCTCTTCCCAGAACTGAAGTGCTCTGGCGATGAAGCAGCTGACGGCCCCAGAGCAGAGGCAGGAGGGGGCCTACCTCTCGGGCTGTCATGTCCCGAGCCGCGTTGGAGTCCCGGGTCCCAGGCAGGTCCACCAGCACCGCTCCCGTCCTCAGGACCTCAGCCGTGGCCACCCGAATCCTCACACACTTCACGATGGGCCAGAACTCCCCGCCTTTCATCTCACGCAAGTTGTCGGTACGAGAATCGATGAACTTCTCGATTTCCATACGGAAGTCGGCGGCCTAGAAAGCAGCCAGCCAGGCGGGACGTGAGACTTTTTGAAAGCCTCTGGATTTAGCTTAAGAACCGTTTGAACACTTCCGTACAAAACCAGCCTTTTTTATGTGTGTCCCAGCCAGGACGTGGCTCAGGAACCACCGTCGTGGCTCTCACAGTGGATTGGCTCCGGTGGGACTCAGGTGAAAGAGGAAGCCCCAGGCCTCTCGCCCAGTTGACTCCCTCTGAGAAAGCCTGGGATCCTTCTGGAGCCACTGCTGAGGGTCTGCTGCAGGGCTGAGACCCTTCCACGGAGCTCCCTGAATGAGCAAGACGAGGGGAAACCCAGGGCTGTTTCCCCAAGTGATGCTCCGAGGCCCAGCCCTGCCCCATGCCATTTCACCTCCTTCTCTCTCTCTCTCTCTCTGAAATGCTGGAAGAAGCCAATGGGAACTTGGGGTGAGGGTGGTCCCCAAGAGCGCCTCTCCACCCCACAGACCACAAGAGAGGCGCCCTAGAAGCAAGAAACGGGCAGCTGCCAGGGTTGCCACCTGAGCTCTGGATGGGGCTGCACTGCTCTGGCCTCTCGTCGATCAGTGGGCACAGGCCATGAGCCATTCACCCCCTGCCCTTCGCTTTGGGTCTGGAATCCTGTCCTTGAGCCTGGCTGGGGCTGTCCTCGAGGGCCTTCCAGGGCTTCAGTCGATACGGGCTGCAACTCCCTTTGCATGCCAGGGAAAAATGACTTTTGCACCCCAACATCTTTGCTGTGGAGCTGCGCTGTCCCCCCCACCCGTCCGCTTGTTTCCAGGCACCATTCGGGGTGCTGCTTTTAGCCTACCAAGCTGTACACAATGCCTGAACTAGCAGCTGCCCACCCGGTCTGGGCAAAGGGGGGGGGGGTCAGGCCGAGGGGTCCAGCAAGCGGCCTTCGCTTTTTGCAAGGTTGGGGACTGACTGGCATTGCTTTCTTGGGGTGCTTTAAGGACAGAGGATGTCATGGAACTGAATCCCCAGAAGCATTTTTCTCCCGATGCCTCCTTACTGTAGTCTTTTCACCTTTTGGCTCTTTCCTCTAAACCACTTAGAACCGGCTGGATTGAGAGGGGCGCTGAAGTCACAGCCACAAGCAGGCAAGAAAATAAAAAGTCCCGCCCTGAGCTCTCCTGCTCCCACCAAGCCCCTCTTCTTCCTTGCCCTACCCCAATGCCACTCGGGCAGGGGAGCCCCGGCAGCAGCTTCGCTTACCGTCTCGGCAGAAATGTGCTTGACCGTCCCGAGGTGTTGGGTCACCCCCAGATTGTCCTCCAGCTTGTCCAGCTCGTCCACTCTCCCATAGACGGCCTTCACCCGGCTGTAGGCAGCCCCGGCTTCCGTCTTGCGATCCGGGCAGCGCTTCCTCAGGATGCCAGCTTTGTCCTTCATGTCCTCCAGGAGGGCTGCCAGCTCCTTCTCCCACTCCTGGGGTGCAGAGGAAGAAAGGGGCTCCAGGAGGTCCTCTCTGCAGCCAGGGAAGCCGTGGCCAAGCCCGAGCTGAGCCCGGGGCTCCTCTGGGCCCTTCAGGCTTGGGGGCCACTACCAAGCCGGGTTACCCCGTGGCCTGGCTCTGGCCAACATAGCCCGGCAGCGCCTACCTCCCGGGAGAGGAACTCCACCTCGGCTTCATATGGGCTGCCCTCTGCGGCCCTGGAGATCTCCACGACCACCGCGGTGCAGGCTCTCATGGCCGAAGTAGGCAGCATGGCCTCCTCGTCCAGCAGGGCATTGAGCAAGCAGCTCTTGCCAGCCCCCGTGTTCCCCACCACGGCTATGTGGGTCTGGGGCATCTTGGTCGCCTTCTGGAGGGCAGCAATCTGGTCCCTTGGAGGAGGGGAGGAAAAGGGAGAATCAAGCAATGCCCTGGCACCCAGCGCCTCCCCCGCCCACCCCCCTCACTCTCTCACCTTTCCAGCTCAGCATTTCTCCAGCATGGCCACTTTAATTGGCTATAAGCCACTAAGGCAGGTGCACTTCAACTCCTAGAACTGAACCTGGCTGGCTGGGGAATTGACGGCCGCACCCGTGGTGGGCATTGGCACTCACAGTTCTATTTGTATGAGAGTAGCGTGTGCCCACTGCTGATGCAAATGAAGCTGTACGCTCTTGCACGCCTGCCACTCCCACAAAACCATCCCTCCCCCACCTTGAACCTGGAAATAAGGAGGAATTTTCTGATAGGGAGAACAGAAGTTGCCCTCGGAAGTTGTGGGAGCTTCGTCATCCCTGCAGGCTTTCAAGAAGAGACTGGACTGCCATCGGTCAGGAAGGGTGTAGGGTCTCCTGCTTGTGTGTGTGGGCTGGACTGGATGACCTATAAGGTCCCTTCCAACTCTGGTTATCTGTTTCCCTCCCGACTGGTCTGCCAAGCCGGAAAGTTTGGGGCCAGCTATTGCCGAGAGTGAGCTGGGTGTGTGTGTGTGTGTGCATAAGTGGCTTTAATAAAGAATGAGACGAAGTACCTCCATTTCTCCACGTGGTCGTGGTCAAGGCCTTCTACCGAAGTCAGGGCCTGGAGGATTTCTGACAGCACCGACTGGCACTCCTGCAGTTGGAAGGCCACGTCTTGCTCTGAGGACGCCCACTGGGCCAGGCTGTGGCACTCTGTCTGAGCAGGAGGGTCTCTGGGGAGGGGGGCCCTTTCCTTGACCTCGGGGAGCGCAGGACACGAGAAGGCAGCTGCCACGTGCAGGCACTCTGCATCCGAAGGCTCGCCCAGCCCAGCCTCCTCCAAATGGCAGGGGGCGCCAGGCTCTCGCCCTCCAAAGTCTGCCGGGGCCCAAGGTCCTTCAGGCTGCTCGTCTGCCGAGGTCTTGGGGACGTGCGAATGCCGGCAGACGGAGGGAGACAGAGGAGAAGAGAATGCAGGATACGAGAGGGGAGGCCAAGGCTGCTTCTTGGCTTCCTGGAAGCGCTGAGAGTGGAGCCCGGGGTCTGCCAAGGGACTCCGTGCCAGGGGGGTCACATCCCCCTGCCAGGGCGAGGCGCCGCAAGCTCCTTGATCCCCTGGGAAGCAGCCCGATGTGCCCGGGATCCACGGGGCTTCCTGGGAGGCCTGGTGGGGGGCAGCCTGCCCCACCTCTCGGAGCTCAGGCCTGCAAAGGTCCTTCCCCGGAGAGCCCCTCTCGCCAGCCTGGGAGGGGCGGAGAGCGGAGAGGGGGGAGAACGCGGCCCCCATAGGCGGCGGCAGCAGTTTGTCTTCCTGCACAGGCTCTTCCTTCACCAGGAGCCAAGCGGAGCCCTCCGCAGGAGCCGGACCAGGGGGAGGGCAGGAAGGACCCTCCCCAGGGCTGCCGCCCCCCAGTGCAGAGGCCACCGGGGCTCTTTCCGAGGGAGGAGGGGGCTCCTTTCTCCTGCAATCTTGGTCACCAGGTTCTCCATCACTCGGCTCCGTTTTCAAGGGGGGGTCCCAACGACCCAGGCTTGGCTGCAGGAAGGTTTTGCTCCTGGACCCCCCCAGTGACGGCGAGGGGGAGGGCTCCCTCGGGGCACTTTTCATATGGCCTGTGGGAATATTTTTAAAAATGGAGGGAAAAGTCCAGTTTGCCAGAGACAGCAAGGCAAAGCATCGCCCCGCCCTTCCTCAGTCTCCCCCTGGCTGGAAAAGGACCAGCAAGCGAATGCCAGGCTGTTCCTCCGTGGGAAATGCCCCCACAGGTGCCCTCCCTCCAGGACTAGCCCTGAACAAACTAAGCAAGCAGCTCTGGAGCCCCTCCCCCAAAGACCAAGGCTCCCAATTCTCTTTCCCTGGGGGAGGGGGGGTTAAAACACCCTCCAGGTGGCAGAAAGTTCCCTTTTGGGGAGAAGCCGTGAATTTCTTGACTCCTCTCCCCTTTTTCTGGCTCCGTCTCCCAAGCCCAACCACCCTTTCAAGCAGGGGTCTCTCCAAGCACGGCCACTTGAAGCCTCGTGGGCTCCTAACTCCCAGCCTTCTGGGACTTGAGTCCCGAGGACCTAAGGTGGCCAAGGCTGGGCGCCCCTGCTTGAAACTCTGCGGGGCTCTTGGGGGGTTCAGGGCCTCCTCATCACGATCCCCCCACCCAGCTGAGCAGGAACCGGCGCCGGATAGGCAAGGAAGCAGCAATGTCCCACCAAGGCAGGGAGGGGAGCCTCAGCACAGACAGCCCACTAGACCCCTCGCTGCACTGATGAGGTTGCTTAACTTGGTAGTGAGATGTCTGCAAGCAGGAAAGCTAACCCAGAGAACTGCCCCCCCATTCCCAATCTAGCGGTTCTTCCCTGAGCTACGTGTCCATTTGGCACCAGGACCACCTTTAAAGTTTAAGAAAGAGAGAAAAATGAGCCAGATTTCGCTGGTTTGTTTAGGGGGTCAAGTATTCCACATCTCAGCCCTCCTATGAAGCCAAGCAGGCCTTGGATAGGGGAAGCAATTATGGTCACAAGTGGTGACAGACATTAAGTGAGATATTTAACGAATGTGCAGGTTGTTAAGTAGAGCACAGCCTCCCAAGTCCCCTCCCACTGCCCCCCAAACCCCGCGAGCCCCACCCACTTAAGCACTGGCTCACTTAGCAACAGAAATTTTGTGCTCAATTATGGTTGTAAGTGAAGGCGTCCCTGTGCTTTCCAATGGCCTCCTGCATCTGTTCTGGTGCAGCCGCTGCCGGAGTTGCCCTTGGTGAGGTGGGAGATGACAGGAATCGGATTAAGGGGTAAATGAACCAGAGGGGATGGTAGAAGTGGCCTTCCCAGACCCCAGGGCGAAGGGAGGAGGGCTGGGCAGTGAAGACGTTACCTGGGCCAGGAGAGCCTCCAGGGCTGCCTTGTGGGAAACCGCTCCCTTGGGCCGGCATCCCCCTCCGATTGGCCTCAGCTGCCTTCTCCGGGGGGCTCCCGGGATCCTCTCGGCAGGCAGAGCCACCAGGCCCATCTCCTCCGTCCGGTTCTCCACGCTGCAGCCGATGGCCGGGAGCCTCCTGCTCAAGCGGACTGAGGGGGTGGGCAGACTCCGACCGGAGGTCCCTTGGGACAGCCGGGCTGTCTTCCGGCCACGGCATGGCCACGTCCAGAAGTCTCTCCGGGTGTTCATCGGAGCAGTACGTATCGGAGGGCCAGTACCAGTCGGTTTCCGAGAGGGAGCCAGAGCCTTCAGAGTAGCTGTCCAGCGCTTGGTCCGAATTGCTCCAATGTGGACTGGGAGAAAGTTCATAGCTTTGGGAACTGGCGGTGATGTCCAAGGATGAAGGGGTGTCCCACTCCTCTTCCCAAGGCCCCTCCGCCAGTTCTGCATTTGGCGATTCGGCAGGAGAGCTGCTGCCTGAGTCCTCCAGCGCTGAGCCCACCTCCATGGGGAAGGGTTCCTCCTCGAAGTAGTAGAAGCCTTCCTGCCTGGGGGCCCCTGAGCCTTTGCTCTCTTCCTTGGTGGAAGAGCTGGACGCGGCTGACCGGCGTCCAGGGGACACGGGTGCATCTTCAGAGATGTGGGCACCCTCCGCTTCCTCCCCTTTGGGTGAGCCAGGCCCATCACTGCCCGGGCTTTCCCTGGGGCCTCCTGCGCCCCCTTCCGACTGGCAGTCGATCCCCTTTGCAGCTGCAATTTCTGAAGACAGAGCTTCTTCGGCTTCCCCCCTTTCAAGTGCATTGGAGTAAATGTTGCTTTTAAAGTAATTTCTGACTATCTGAGCAAGAGCTTCTCTGTTTCTTTCCGTGGGGTCGGAGCACAGAGGGACCTGGTTTCTGCACTGATCCAGGAAATTCTCTATTGCTTTGCCAAGTTGCTCAACGCCCTCCTTCCGATGAGGAGGCGGCTCCACAGGAGATGCC
Organism: Laticauda colubrina; assembly: GCA_015471245.1. Lineage (NCBI taxonomy): Eukaryota > Metazoa > Chordata > Lepidosauria > Squamata > Elapidae > Laticauda > Laticauda colubrina. The sequence continues at coordinate 2,404,379 of BLBF01000336.1, forward strand.
GCTGGGTCACTCCCAGGGCCCCGAACAGAAGCAAACTTCTCCCAGCAGAGCTTCTTTGGGCGACAAGCAGCGCCTTTCAAATCCAAGTCCCCATTTTGAGATCTTTTTCTCGGAGAAGAGTGGTTCGGTTTCTCTTCTTCCTGCAAAAGGGCCTCACAGGGCTCCGAGCACCCTAAGCCTCCTCTGTGCCCTGCAGAGGCCTCTGGGTCCTTGCCCAGCCGGCAGGCATTTTCTGGGGCTGGCAGCCTGTTGGCGTCCTCAGGCACCATCCCGACCGTCTGAGCATATCCGCCTTTTCCTGACTGGGGACTACTGGATGCCTCGCTTGCCGGAGGCCCTTTAACTGCTTCTCCGAGAGGTGAAGCCACAGTTGCCCTGCCTGGCTGCCCAGGAAGCCTGCCAGCCACAGGCCAGCTCCCTTGGACCAAGTCCTGACTGGCAACTTCAGGGAAGCCCCTCCGGGCAACCCTGCCGTCTTCTGCTGGTTCTGAAGCGGAGTCCAAAGGGGTTTTTTCCGGCTGACCGGCCAGGTCGGCAGGATCTGGCTCCATCTCCTCCCCACCTGCTTCCACTGGTGCTTCTGATGCTCTTTTCCGGCTCTTTCCTGAAAAGGAGGGCTCTTCGGCCTCTGTCCCTGCTGTGGAAGACGCAGCCCTTCCAGGACTGCCTTGGTCACAACGGGAAGAGGTTTGGCCCTCCAGGCTCATCTCCAGGCTCATCTCCGTGCCCTTCGGTGGCCCAGTCCTGGTCTCTGGTATGGCCAGGTCAGCTGGTCTTCGGGTGGCTGATTCCTCAGTCAGTTCCCTAAAGGCTTCCCTGCTCTCGGTCGCATTATCTGTCTGTTCAGCTGGGTCGAACCAGGAGGCGTCCCTTCTTCCGTGAAGATCATCCGTCTTGGAAGGACCCAATTGGCCCGGCTCTCCTGTTTCAGCTTCAGGCGCAGGAACCTGTCCACGGAGCCCATCATCCCCATCAGGCAACTGCAGGGCCCCATCAGAGTCGTCCGTTAGCTCCACTGGGAGGTTGACAGCAACATCCCCAGGCTGTAGAAAGCCAACGCTTGGAAGGGGGAGCACAGGGCTGCCTCCTGCCTTCATGCAGTGGGGAGCCTTAGCAATCTGGGCAGAACAACTGCTCTCCTCAGGAAGGAGGACATCTTGCCCAGGTTCTCCTGGCACAGGCAAGCTGATCCGTTCAAAAGGGGCTTCTGGTTCCTCAGAAGCTCTGTCTCGGATCAGAGGGTCTTCCAGACAAAGCAACGTTTCCCCAACATCGGCTCCTTGGGATGCCACTTCCAAACAAGTTTCCAGATTCTCAGGCTCAACAATATCAGGCTTCAGTTCTTGGAGATCAACCTTTACAAGACGTTGATTTATCACACAGGAAGAACTGCTGGAGAATGCACTACAAGGCCCATTCAATGACTCCACCTGCATAGGACTTGGATCAAAATCCCTCTTGGTGACAGCCGAAGGAGCGTTTGCCACAAGACTTGCCTCTCCCTCCTCCTCCTCTCCCATGGTGGTCTTCGCTCTGCCTTCTTCATTCAGACTTGTAAACCGTTCATCCTTGGTGACATACTGACAACTCAAAAGGTGGCTACTATCAGACACCGATCTCTCTCCTGCTTCATGTTGGCTGTTCGAAGAAGGTAGTTGTGTGCCCGCAAGTGAACAGTCACCTAAGTGGGGAATTCTCCCCTCTTCAAGGCCACCTCTAGAGGAATCACCTTTTCTACCTGTCGAGCCCCAAAAGGACTGCTCTGGGCTGGGGTGTCTCACGAGGGAGGCATCCGCAGCAGAAGAGCCCTCCGCTTCCTCCTGCCCTACAAGGCATGTGAGGTCTTTGTCCAGGCCATCCTGAGCCTCTCGGTGCTGGTTGGCTGCATCTTCGTTGGCTGCTGCTGCTGCTAAGGTGCTGATTGTGCTTCTCCTCCACTCCGATTCTTCCTCCCTGGGTGGATCCTTGGAGTCTCCCTGGAGTTGTCTCTCACTGCCACTTTTGTAACTGGGTGGTTCCCCTCCAGACAACCCAACCACGGGAACACCAGTCATTCCCAGGGAAGAATCGTGGCTTTCGCTCGCCTCGTCTACATCCTGTAGCCTGGAATCAGCCGCCACCTCACTCAAGTTGTTGCTAGACTCAGCACTTCTGGGGGTCTCAGGTTCCCATTTTCCCTCCATCACAGACCCTTGCCCCCCCCTCTGATCTTCAAAGAGGATCCTGCTGCTCTGGAAGAGGCATTGCTCAGAAATCACTTCGCCCAAATTCTCAGGAGGTTCAGGAACTGAAGTTTCCAAGGCCCCTGCGAGAACCTTGTTTCCCCTCAAAAAGGGTCTTGCTTGTAGCAAATCTGTTCCAAGAGCCCTTCCTGCTCCTTCACGAGTCTCCGGCAGGTCTTTGGAATGGAGGTTTTCGTCTGTTGTGTCAGAAGCTCCCCTCCAGTCCTTGGGCTTTTCTCTTTGGCAGAATCTGCCCTTGAATTGCTCACCAAGGACCAGGCTCTCTGGCTGCTTCTGCAGCAGCATCTCCCTGGCCTCACGTGCCTTTGAGTCAGCGCCCTCAGCGCCCAGCACCTGGCTTGCATCCAGGGCCTTGAAAGACTCTGTTGCTGATACTTCCATCTCTCCAGGCTTCACTCGATCAGTCCGCCTTCCCGTTTCTGCACAAAGGTCCACCATGCTGGCCTTATCGCAAACGCCTTCAGCGTCTGCTGGAATCGCAGAACTCATCGCTGGCTCAAGTTCTCTACCACCAAGATGGCCATCCAGGCCTTCTAAGCCCTCACCTGTTGGAGGTTCCATTTCCACATCTTCACAGGCTGCAGCCTTTTGTGGAGAAGCCACTGTGAGGTCCACACCATCACTCGATGAATGCCTTGAAGGCAAAAGTGGGTTTCTCCTCTCAGAGTCCAATGTCTCCCGGCTCAAGATTTTGGTGGAAGAATCGTTTGTTGGTTCTTCCCCAGGAGGAAAATGGATCTCAGCCATTCTCCTGGCAGAGTCATGTTGCTGAATGTGCCCCAGCTCGGAAACCTGGCTTTCTGCAGAGAGACCGACTGCCCCGCTTTCCACTCCCTCTGCCTCTGCCATCTCTTCTTCTGCGGAGGAGAAAGAGGCCTCTGCTGGATGCTTCTCCATCAGGTTCTCTTCGCGCTCCTCCACGGAGCCCCTCCCTACCTGAGCACGGCTCCTGGCCAGTTCAGCCTCTTCCATTTCTTCCACTGGGCTCTCTGGCTCTGAAGCAAATGATTCCCCCAGACAAGCTGTTTCTTCCATGCTTGGGCAAAGATCCATCTGGGCCTGTTCCTCACCTGCTTCACTAAGAGCTGGAGACTCTGGGCCAGAAACAGACTGAGCACAACCAGACTCGCCTTCTGTCTCCGTGGGAAAGACGGGCGTGAGCTGCAGTGTTTCCTCCCAGGGTCCAGAGGCCTCTGCTGCTTTTGGGGAGCCATCACGATCAGCCGCTTCAGATACCTCTGAACAGGTGGGGCTGGGAAGGAGCGGATGCACGCAGCCTCCCTCGGGATCACTTCTGCCAGCCTCGTGTGGAGGCAACTCTTGTGGAGGAGGCGTGTCACACTCCACGGTACTCTCACTGCTGCTGTGAGAAACAGAGTTGCCGGATTCTGGACTTTCCTGAGGAGGAGGAGGAGATTCGGTGGCCGCAAAAGAGTTCTCGTCAGGAAGTGTGTAATCTGGTGAAGCGGAACGGAGAATTTGGGAGGCCCGTCTGCACAGAGCACTTAATGGAAGACAAGGTGAGGAAGGAAAGCTGCTTTGCTCTGATGCCTTCTGAGCCGTAAGTGGGGAAGAGGCAGAAAGTGCTGGGTTTGGTGGTGGGGCCAGAGCATCCTGGGGGCTATGCTGTGTGACAGAGTTTGCCAGAGGGGCCCGGCCTGGCAGCACCCCTGGTAGTGCCATCTGAGGAAAAACGTTGCCCGCAAGTGCCAAGTTCGAGTTGCCTGGAGGTGAAACTCCTGCAGAAACCAAGTCGGGACCCTGCAGGAAAAAAGAAAACCGAGAGATCATCAACGAACACCCTCCGCCTCTTCCGGATCTTCAGGGCAAACGGAGGCCTCCCACCTAGAAGTCCCCAAATTTGTCATGCTCTCCTTCGCCCGCCAAATTAGCACCTTTTACACAGGCTGCAACTGAAGCTCTGGCTCAGCCCCACCAGGTAGCTACTTTGGAAAGGATCCCACCCACCCTGCCTCCTACACCGGGCGCTCCAACCTTGGCCCATTTAAGCCTGGAGGACTTCAACTCCCAGAACTCCAGCTTCACGGTTGGAGACCCCCGATTCAAGATGAATGGCCTCCAACTCATCATGCTGGCTGGGGAATTCTGGGAGATGAAGTCCTCCAACCTGAAGGTTGCCAGGGCGGGAGACCCCTGTCCTACACGGGTGGATCTCCACTTCCCACACTTAACAGACAACATTAATGCCCATCAACACTCGAGAAGCGTTGGAGATGGAGGTCCACGCCTAGACTATGATTCTATCCTAATTCTATTGTCAAGGGGAAGGAATCTGCGAAAGAATAACAGAGCTGGAAGGGGACCTTGGAGACCCCTTGGAGACTCTGCTAGTCCAGGGGTCTCCAACCTTTCGGGGGGAGGGGGGAGAGATGGTTTGGCGCAAGCAGCAGGCGAGCGCACAGCTCCATTTGCGCAAGTGGCAAGGCACACACGGCTACCGCCCCCACAAATGGGGCCGCGTGCGCTCAGCTGCACACACGCTCCCCTGCGGCTTCTGCAGCCCAGTTCTGAATAGTAGTGGGCTGCAGCCCTTGGGGTTGGGGACCCCTGTTCTAGTCCAACCTCTGCTCAAGTACAGGAGAGCCGACACCATTCCGGACAAACGGTTGTCGAATCTCTTTTTGAAAACTTCCAGCATTGCAGAGCATTCAAAGCTTCTGGAGGCGAGTAGTTCTCAGGGTCAGAAACTTCCTCCTTAGTTCCTTGAGGAGTTTCCATCCATTGCTTCTTCTCCTGCCTTCTGGTGCTTTGGGGAACAGGGAGACCCCCTCTTCTCTGTGGCAACCCCGAGATATTGGAAGGCTGCTATCATGTCACCCGGTCCTTCTTTTCACTAGACTAGACGCGCCCAATTCCTGCAACTGTTCTTCACCCATTTTAGCCTTCAGCTCCCTAATCATCTTTGTGGCATTTGCAGGAGACAATCTCTCCTGTGCCTGCCCAGTTTTTTTCTGCAGAGCAGAGAGACTGCAGAGGAAAGGATTACAAGAGAACAAGCAGGCGCACACACAATGGGGAATCCACCAGGCTTTGCATGCCTGGGGCTGCAGGTGCCATTGCCCTCCTTTCTAGGTGTGTTCCCCATTGTATGCCTGCTTAGAATCCCTTCCTCTCCATTAATTGTAAATGCAAATATTAGCTCCCTTCTTGTTAATTATCCCAGTTCCTGAGCAAGCATTCCAAAGGGCACCGGAGTAGGAAAAGGGGGAGCATGGCCCAGGCACACAATTTCCCATCTAGCGACCACTTTGCCCAACAACAGATATGCTGGTCTCAATTGTGGTCACTAAATGAAGACCACCTAAATCAGATTTATGACCACTGACTCCTGAAGATCTTAGGCAGGGCTAGAACTCACTGTCTCCTGTTTTCAAGCCTGGCATCTCAACTACTAGACCAAACTGGCTCTTTCCTGTCAACACAACTTTATTTGTTGTGTTAACAGGAGATTGTTGTAGTTTGTTCAGCGTGTTAAAGGGAAATAATGGGTTTCATTTGATTCAGGAATTCAGCCGTTAACAGAAAACACACATTTGTCTTTCTCACTTTCAACAGTTGGGGGAAATTTCTCCTGTCTGCATAAACGCTCTGCATCTGGCCAGGACAGCAATCGCAATGCTCAAACTGAAAGAAAAAAAGAAAAAGGGTGACTAATGTTTTTTCCCCTCAAGAGTTAAATGATACGAGTTTTGAAAAAGAAAATAAAGAAAAGTGGTGAATGAAGATGCGAAGAGAAAGAAGCACAAGCAGCAGCTTCCAATCTTCTTTACAGCAATTACCAACCAGCCAGTTTGGCTCCTGAAGTGTCTGCAAGAAATCCTCCCAGGCCAGAGAAGCGCCAGCAGCTTCACAGTTCAACCCTGAACGGCTGCAGAGATTCCTTTCTGGGGTGCAAACAGATTTAACATCCTCTCTTTTCAAGGTTGTTTCCATGATTCCTTTCTTCCCCTATAATACCCCTTATGATGATCAACTCGTTTTTTTCCCATTTTTAGCAAAAGGTCCATAAAAGGTTTTCAGTCACTAATCAATGTTCTTGTTGTCTTTTCCATAATCAAACGTGTCATAAAGATAAAAATCTGGAATGAAAGCTCATGGGTTTTTTTTTTTGTCCTGCTGTTCCGAAGGCTTCTGTTAGTTTTGAAATAATGATGATCTAAGCGTGGTTTAAGAAAGTGTAGCTTTAAGCCAACCCCGTGTCCTTAAACCATCCCCTATGGCTGTGAGTTTGATGACTTTTCCATGGTTCCCAGTCACCCAAAGTCATGACTTGGCTGCAAATCCTGTGGTCTCCTCATGAGAAGCAGCTTTCCAGAGCACAAGTGGCCAATCTCTTGGCCTCCCTTATCCACGACTCTCTGCTGGTCTGGGCTTGTGGCTGCAAAGTCATCCTCCCTCCTGCAGACACAGCCTAGCCCACCGCTGTCCCCAATCGGGAGGCAAGAATGATACTTCTCGTGAAGATTCATAGCCAGCTGGGTGTCTCTTTTTGAAGAGGGTGGCATCCGCATGGAAAACAGGGCTGGATGCAGAATCCAGACTGACAAAATCTCTCTGGAGCACAGAGACCATGAGATAAATCACGAGCACCACACACAGCACCTCCTTGGGGGAGTTTTTCACCTTTGCGACAGATGTTTATCAAAGGAGCATAAAGATTCAGAGAAATAGTATTTATTCTATTGGAATAAATAGCAAAAAGAGGTTCAACGTGATGATTTTGGAAAGTTAAAAATAGGCTAAACGGCCAGATGGATTTTGAAATGAGAATTTGTTATTAAATATTGTTAGGGATAACATTGTTCACCCTAACTGGTTTAGGTGAAATAATAACTATGAATCATAGTTAGTGTATGTTAGAGTGTATACAGCTTTAACTGTGAAATAGCAATTAAAGGAGTGGCTATGAAAACCATATAAAAGTAGCAAGACTACGGCTTGCTCTCTCTCTCTCTCTGGCTTTGATGATCCCTGATTACTGCTTGGAATCAAGACTGCATCGCTCGAACGGGAGAGACAACAAAGGACTGATTTGTAAGTGAACTGACATAGGATATTCTACATGGACTTTGCTAACTGAATACCCCTGAATGGACTGACTACATGGTAAATGAATATTGGACTGTTATTTGACTATGCCATAAACTTATACTGGAATAAACTATATTCTTGATAGCACAAGCGTATCTGTTATTTTTACTGTATGTTAATAAATATACAAGCTTAGCTCACTCATTTATCTGTGTGCCTGTCTGACTAACGCTGCACATTCTGTTTAGCTTGTCTTCCTAACCCTGGTTGGGGAACCCAGGCTTAACAAAAATAATAATTCTTCCTGTGGGAAACATTTTGATTGTTCTGGTTTGCTGGAAAGATAATGCAATAAAAAGGGACTTTGAATGTTTGACACCAGAAGGAATCAGGAATCAGGAATCAAAAATTTAAGAAGAAAATTGAAATATCAATTCAAAATGGAGCAAAATATTTTAACGAGAGGCTTTTATGAAGATTTGGACTGAGAAATATTGGGCCAGCGTGGCTTTAGACCAGTCTACTCAGTGCGAAGAGGCCAGCAGTTTGGGGAGTGGTCTCAAGCTGTCCACGCCAGTCAACCATACCCAGTGAGTGGGGTCAAGCTGACCACAGACCCCCAGTCGGCCACACCCACCAGGTTCTCACCCCCAGGTCAACCACAATCATGATGCAGCCCTCAATGAAATTGAGTTTGACACCCCTGGTGTAGGGCCTCCTGCTTGGGCGGGGGGTTGGACTAGATGACCTACAAGGTCCCTTCCGATTCTGTTAATCTGAATCCTGAATTAATTTTAAGAATATTTAACAATATAGATAGATGGGTGGTGGGCAAACACTGTACAGAAGAAAAAGTTATGCCAGATGAAATTGGAATTGATCCGAATGTGGATTCAGCGGAGGGCAGCTGAGACCGCTGAAGACCCTGGGCCTCTCCTTCAGGCCCAGCACGGCTGCCACTGCTGAAGGCTGCCCCTGTGCCCAAGGGGCAGAGATGGGGGGAGGTAACTGGTGGGGTGGGGACAGAGTTCAAGAGGAGACAGAGCAGGCAGTCCCTCACCTTACCAAGGCTCGGCTCTGGGAGACCAAGCGAGGTATAACAGAATGACAGAGCTGGAAGGGACCTTGGAGGTCTCTAGTCCAGCCCCCCTGCCCAAGCAGGAGATCTTATACCATATGTCGTTCAAGTAGGTGTCCAGGCTCTTCTTAAAGACCTCCAGTGATGAAGCACCTACGACTTCTGGTGGCCAGCTGTTCCACTGGTCATCTGTCCTTCCTGTTAGGAAGTTTCTTAGGTCAACCCTGCTCTTCTTTGGGGCAGCCCCTCAACTGCTGGAAGACTGTGATCGTGCCACCCTTTGTCCTTCTTTTCATCGAACGAGACATGCCCAGTTCCTGCAACTGTTCTTCCCTTGTTTCAGCCTCCAGGCCCCTCATCATCCTTCGGGCTCTTCTCTGCACTCGTCTCAACATCTAGACTGACTTGGATTGGCATGGGGTCCTTGCCTTACGACCAGCAGGATTTGGGTGATGACAGCATGGGAGGTGCAGCCATGTCATATTGCGCTTTCCGACTGCTTCGCTTGGTGACGGAAATCTCAATTCCTGTCATAGCTCAAGGACGGCCTGCACAGCTGGTAGCATCCTGACCTGGCAGGAAGGAACAAAAGGCCACCCAGACCTGTCGGTTCATCAAAAACACTGCAAGGTCAGGCTGTAATTTAGGCTGCATCTCTCCATTCCTCATTTGGTGTTAGAAGCTGTTGCAAATAAGATGGTTAATCATCACCATAAATCATTTTCTGACCAATATGTGCACTTACTGTGCAGGGAAAAGAAAAGCCTTACCAGAAAATAAAAGGGAGAATTTGGCTGCCGTGTGTGGCTTCCCAGGAGGAGGTTTTTCCCAGCAGGATGGCCAAAAGTGACTGTATCTCCTTCGCGCAAATTTACTCTGTCTGCACACAAAACGATCGATTAAAAGAGTTTTCAGAATATATTTAAAGTTCAGGGGTTTTGTCACGAAGCTCCTCTTGCAACACAGACTCACAATCTGGCACGACTGTGCTGGATTTGGGATCACAACCGCCATTGATAAAAGAACTATTAGTGGCTGACAGCCAACCAGGGCAGTTGTTGTCCCTCCTCATGCCTCTTTGAAGCCGCTGCCCACACACACCTACCTTTGATGCGGATGTCGTTGACGTACACGCCCGTCAGGCTGGAATCCACCAGAATGTATTCGCCGTTTGTCCGGATTATCCGCGCGTGGATACGGGAGATGTAATTGAGGTCTGTGGTGGCAGCGGCAGGCAAGTTGAGGTGATAGTCCACTACCCGGATGTTACGGCCGAAGAGGGTGACAGCCTTGGAAAAGCTTGGGAGAAATAAATAAGTAAAGTGTTGGTCAGTTTACTGCATGGTTCAGTTCTTGGCAACTTTTTAAGACTTGTAAACTTCAACTCCCCGAAGTCCACAACTCTTCAAAAGTTGCCAAGTTTGGAGAACGCAGCCTCATTGAGATCAGATGCCCGGAGAGTTCAGGAATAGCCTAATCCCCACCAGGATGTTAAAAAGCAGACAGAAAAACTGGAGACAAAACATCTAGCTGAGCTGTCGTTTAAAAAACCCATTCTGGGAGAAACAGCCGAGAGAAAATAAGGAGCCGGAAAGGAATTCCTCTGGCCGGCCAGCGGATGAGGGCAAGGCGATTCCCCATCCTTTTTCTCACAGGGCTGGCAGGGAGTCCCCGCCCCAGAGCTCCCGAGCCAAGGCGGCTGCCAGCGGAGCAAACGGCCAGCCAAAGGCAGAAGCAGCCGGGCAAGAGGCCAGGGGAAGCACGGACATCAGAGAGAGAGAGATAGGGGGGGGGGCATTGGGATGAACGAGGCTTCTCCTCTTGGCCACCTTTTTCCTGAGAACTGAAGAAGGGAACAATCATGATGGACACATATGGATTCAATTTGAAAGACTGACAGGCAGAAATGCGACTTTAAGTAGGGGAGGAGGAGGAGGAGGAGGAGGTATGGAAAATTAAACCAACCACCTGACCTTTATGCCCAGGCAGTCCTCAGCCTTTGACCACAATTGAGCCCAAAATGTATGTTGCTCAGTGAAACATTAGCTGTGTGAGTTTGCCCCATTTTACGACCTTTCTTCCCACAGCTGTTCAGTGAATCACTGCAGTTGTTAGTAGCATGGTCGTTAAGCGAGTCTGGCTTCTCCCACTGACTTTGCTCATCAGATGATCACATGGCCCCCCTGGGACTCTGCAACCGTCATCAATACGAGTCAGTTGCCAAGTGGCTGAGTTTTTCATCCCCTGTTTGTGGGGATGCTGCAACGGTCGTAAGTGTGAAAACTTTGTTCAGTGCCCTTGGGACTTTGAACGGTCACTCGAGGAAGGGTTGTATGTCAAGCACTGCCTGCACCCTAAGCAGGGCTTTCTGCAGAGGGGGACAAGGAAGTGTGGAAGTCCCACACTGCATGCCCAGGAGGGCCAGGGGGACCTTTGGCCACTCAGTGGTGTCCCCGTTCTCTGGAGGGGCCCCTGACCACGAGGCCCATCCTCCCTCAGGTGGAGACATCACTTACTGGATAACCGGACTGACACCGGGGACCGGAGCCCAGGAGCCTATGCTGCGCAGGTGACTCAGCCGCTGGCCCCCCGGCGGACGGGAGAGCGCCATCTCAATCTCAGGAGGTGCCCCCTTCCTTCCACTCCAGCCAGGCAGGTTCACCCTGTCAACGGAAAACAAAAAAGGATCTTCTTAGCCACCCGGAGGGCGGATTCCTGCCTGCGGTGCGGGACGAAGCTCCTCGCTCTGGTGCCTGGAGAGGCTGCGCTGGAGCGAAGGAAGCCGCCCGGCTCAGAGTCCCATCCTGCCCGCCACCTCCTCCCTCGGGCCCAGCTGGGTCCTCGCAGGGATAAACGCCTCCCCCTCCCCCCGCTTTCCTGGGGAGGCAGGGTGTGAGGGCCCGGGTTGGCCTGACTCCGCAGAGGCCCCACTCAGATGGGAGACGGCCCCATCCGATCCGGGGACAGCTTGACTTTGCCCGGGAGGCTGTGCCATGCCTCCTTGCCTGCCCCCCCCCCCCAGCCCTCCATGGGGCCTGCAGCAGTTTCTCCCTGGTGGAGCTAAGCCATTGGGCTCCTACAGGAGGCAGCCTGCAGGTATACGCCAAGCCAGGTTTGGTCTCTTCGGCAGCATGCAATGAAAGAAGCCACCATTTGATTCATCCACAAAGCTGGTTTGCTCTTCCAAGATCGAAACGATAGGATCCCTTCGCTCAGTCCCCCCCCCCAAAAAAAAAAACAACAAAAAAAAAACCTTGGCCACTTTAAGACTTGTGGACTTCAACAAAGGTGGCTGGAGAATTCTGGAAGTCCAAAAGTCTTAAAGTGGCCAACTTTGGAGACTTCTGCCTTAGCTGCTTATTTGCTCAGACATCAGAGATTGTCCTTCAAATACCCAAACTCCCATGAACCTTTGGGCGAAACATGCACCCCCCCACCCCCAATTCAAGAGGACTATTTCAATCAGCCGTCCCCAACCTTCCCGGCTGGATGGACTGATAGGGGTGAGGGCGGATGGTTTTGCATGCTCGCCCACCACTTGCCCGGTCCAGTTCCCAAGAAACCATGGCCCGGTACCTTCCCGGTCGTGGAATGGGGGGCTGGGGATTTAAACAAACAACAATAACTCTTGGGTTCAATTCAGACCATGGAAGAAGAGACAGACCAAAAGAAGGCACTCCCTTCTCCGGCTTACGTGTCCCAATAAGATTCCCTGTTATTTTAACGACAGCAGCAGATGGACCAGAAGCAGGAAAGCCACTTGCTCTTCCAGCATTGTAATTACTAAAGGGATACACACTCCAACGGGTCCTTCTTTCTACTTCTGAACACATCCTTTGCAAATGCCTTGTCTCCTCTTTCCTCCGACTAGCTCCAACCTCAGCTATTAAGAAGCCAGAAGATGTAGAGAGGCATCAGCAAATGGAAATGGGCTGGAATTGGACTCTCTCAGCTAGAAGTGCGACGGTTATTCTGACTACCCAAGACACAAAGGAGGAGCTGTCTGGCTTCCTGAGTCTGGAAGGAGGCAGGAAAGGGCAGCTCTTGGGGTAAACAAACCATGAAGATCATTCGCCAAGTTTACGTCCTAATCGCTGATGCAGAATAATTTATTTTATGAACAAGTCCTACTTAAAATTAATGGACATAAGATTTGCTGCCACTGAACTGGAGACTGGAGAGTCAAATTTGGAAAGATTAAGGAAGAAAATATACTTGGACTTCATTGATCTCTACGTACAAGGACCTCCAATACCAAGAGATGAAGTCAGGTCACTACTCCAGGGGTTATTTGATTTGTATCCCAAGTTTATTACCTTATGCGTAACTCCAGTCAGCGAAAGTACATAAAAATCCTTCCTCCTATTTACCTTAAACAACAACCCTGTGAGGTGGGTTGGGCCGAGAGAGGGACTTTTACCAAAGCCCTTTTACCAGTCAGAAGGCTGCAGGAATTATGGAATATCTCCCAGAACAAGGCAAAGTAACGGACAAAGAACAGGCCAAGATTCCTACAGGAGGAGAAGTGACCCAATGGCCAACTGATTAGAAGAGGTCAGTCTAACGAATCAACACCAAAGAAAGAAAACAAAGGTTCTGTGGGCGTGGCTTAGGGTCACATGGCTGGGGGGGGCAATGGCTTGGTGGTCATGTGTCTGGGTGGGCGTGACCAACTCAATGTCACTCACATCAAGAGGTGCCTTGCCTGGCCCCTCCCCTCCCAGCCATTCCTTCCCACCCCCCAGCCTCCACTTTTCCATAGTTGTGCAAAAATGTTGTTCACCTCTTTTTGACGTTATCGTCTACATACTATGGACGGACTTTCACGGGTCCCTGAAAGGAGGACATGGCTCACATGCTTTGCCCAGGAGGGGGATCGGCTTTTAGGGGGGGGGAGTGTGTTTTCCAAAGCACCAGGAGGCAAACCAGAAGACATGGATGGAAGCTGAACAGAGAGAGAAGCAAACTAAGACTCCGGAGAAACTTCTCTCTGACAGCGAGAACAACTGACCAGGGGAACTGCTTGCCACCAGAAGTTCTGGATTCTCCAACGCTGGAAGGTTTTATCAAAAGACTGGACGGCCATTTCTCTGAAATGGTATCGAGTTGCCCCCAAAGTCCCTTCTAAGTGTCAATCTGTTACTCTGACACCTTTCCCAGGACCTCTACTCAGAGTTTGGCATCCTCATTTAGAGTTTTCCTGCCTGAGCAGGGGGTTGGACTAGAAGACCTCCGCTCTTATGAATTCAGGTTCTGCAGGTGATACATTCGGGTCTCAAGTGGCAATCAAAGCGGAAGCCCCAACTCGTCTGCTGCTCTTCATCTTCTCGGGTTTCGGGACGGGACTCTTGGAAAACGGTCGCTCTCAAATTCGGCCCCTGGAGTCTCTCGGCCCGGCGGGCTGCCGGGCGTTTGTTTCAGCCGTGGCGACGGAGCATCAGGCCGGAGGGCGCCACGGGCACATCTTCCTCCAGAACCCCGAAGGCCCCGGGCGCCGCCTCGTGTCCGGGAAGCGGCTGGGGCCCGGAGTGGACCCGCCTGGAGCTCGGAGCCGGGGCGGGCAGCTCAGCCGCGGACCAGGGAGGGGGCGGGTCTCGCCGGGCCGGCCCTCGGAGCCTCCCGGCTTGGGACCCCTCAGACCGCCTCCCCAGCAGCCGGCCGGGCAACTCCGGGAAGGGCAGCTGCCAAGGCTTCAGGCCCCGCGGTGGCGCCCGGGGCTGGACGAGGCGGGCGTCCCGCCGGCTCGCCAGGCCCTTTCTCACCCCCCTGCCCGCCCCCGGCTATCTCGCCCCTTCCTTTCCGGGCGGGGAAGGGCGGCGCCCCCCCCTTTGCCCGAGATCCGGAGCGCCCAGCCCGACGCCCGAGTCCTGCCGCAAAGCGGGGAACTGCGGCCCGCTCGTTCCGCCCCTCGGGACTCGGACGCAGGGCAGGCGCCGAGCTTTCCCGCCCGCCCTTCGGGGAAGCCGAGGCCCGGGGACCCGGCGCTGGCCTGGCCCTCCCGCCCCCCGAGGGAAGGGCCGCTGCCCGCCTGCCCCGTCCTTCCTCCGGACCGCCCGCCCGCCCGGCCCAGCGCCCCCCGGCCCTCGCCCACCTGGAAGGGCCGCCGGAGCCCCGCGAGCCGCGCCGCCTGCCTTCGCGCCAAAGCGGAGGCGCCGCCCCCAGCCCCGCCCCTGCCGGGGGAAACGAAAGCGAAAGTGGGGCCTGCGCCTGCGCGCACCCGCCCCCCCGCCTCCTCCTCCTCCTCCTCCGGGCTGCGATCGCGCTCCTGGGGCCGCCCCGCCTTTCCCGGCCTCCGTGAAGGCTCCGCTGGCGGGGACCCCCGCGGGGAGAGGAGAAGCCCCTTCAAGGGTCTCCGCGCTGCCGGCCGCTCCCTTTTTTCCCCGCCCCCTCGCCTTCCGTGCCCCCACCGCCCCGAGCCCTCCCCTCCCTCTGCGGGGGGGCGGGGGGGGCGCAAGGAACAGCTGCCCGAAGAAGAGTTCCGCCTCTTTATTGGCGCCTCTCCCTCCGCCTGCCTGGCAATTCTTGTCCCTGGAAGGAAGGAAAACACAAGGCCCGTGGAGCGCCTGGGGAGCGCGACCCGCTTGGTCGGCTGGAGCCCGTGGGCGGGCGTGTGCCAGGCTGGTGCCAGCCAGCTCCTCTCCGGCTCCTGCTGGCCTCCCAGCCTTCAAGGGTAGCTGCCGGCGTAGGAGAACTTGGGGATGAAGTACTTGTGCGCCAGCTGCTGCCTGGCAGTGAAAGTCCTTGGCGCTGCCGGGCTCTTGGAAAGGGACGGAAACGGCTGCAAGGTGACCTTCGGCACAGGCAGCTTCACGAAGGGGACGAAGCCTTTCATGAGGTAGCGGGGGAAGATGAAGGGGAAATAGAAGCCTGCGTTGGAGGAAGGAGACAGCAGAGAAGGGAGGAAGCGCTTCAGCCCAGGCCAGAGACGGGCTCCTGCGGGACGATGGGGCCACCGGCATGATGAACCAGAGGCAACCAGGAGCCTGCATGGCCGACTGTCCACAGGCCGCTCTAGGGTGACTTTTAATCAGTGAAGGAGAAAACCCTCCTGGCTTTCCTGGACCTTCTGCTGAAGGGGGCGCTGTGTCATGCCCCTGTTGGAATCAGACTCCAGTGGTTGGGGAGGAAACTGGGGAAGGGCACAGGCCGGGTGGGCATTCAGAGGAAGACCCAGGGCCATCCCCTCTTCATCCTAGGACACGCAAGGAGGAGCGGATAAGGGGGAAGCATGAGTGGCGTGGTCTACGGGGGAGGAAGGGGCCCTGATCCCCTTCATGGGCTGCTTCGTGGGAGGACTGGTGAAAAGGACAAACTGCACATGGCAAAATTGCTGGAAGCAAAGCTTGCATTATTCTTGTCGGAGCTTATCTGTGCTCTGGCTTCCTCCCAACTGATTGCTGCTGTTATGTGGTAGAAGTCTGCAATTCATTATCCTTGCCTGTCATAGTAATTCCTTCAGTATGGTGTGGTGGGTTTTTTATTTCAAAGTTACTTTGGGTGCTAACTGCATTTAGTCCAGTGGCGGGATTCAAAATTTTTACTACTGGTTTTGTGGGCATGGCTTGGTGGGCATGGCAGGGGAAGGATATTGCAAAATCTCCAGCCAGAGGTGGGATTTGCCAGTTCTCTGAACTACTCACAATTTCCACTACTGGTTCTCCAAAATTGGTCAGAACCTGCTGAATACCACCTCTGATTTACTCCCTCCATAAACTTTTCTTTACAAGTTTGATATCCAGCCGAGGATAACTGGACATTGGGGCTAAGTTGGAGGAATTGATTCTATTTTTGTGACTTGGTTATTTTTGTGTCACGCCCCGGGTCATCACATACGGACTCCCTCCCTGGGCAGGCGAAGCCACCGGCCGCTGTCCTTTGACTGTCTGGCATTAGGTGGCACGGGCACAGGTGGCATCAGAGTACAGCAGCCGCGGTAGCACCAGGCTTGGCAAGGAGGCAGCCAGGGAGGTGCCACGCCCTTTGTAGCCATCTCACCCACCAGAGGGAGGAAAGGTGGAGCCCCGTTAGAGTGACAGAGCAACACTCACGCTCGGCAATCCTTGTTCTCAGCATTACGTTGGTTTCTCCGAGGCGCAGGATCGCTTTGGACCTGTTGCAGAAAAGCCAGAGCTTGTACAAACCCAGGGCAGCAGAATCCACCCACCGAGGAGGTCAGAGAAGGTCAAATGGGCTCTCCAGCCCTCGCAGAGGCTGGCCAGATACCACCAGCGCTCTGCTTATGCGCCGGACACCAGACGTTGCTCTGTATGCATGGGCCGCAGCTCTTCCTGTGCAGCTGAGGGGGGCAAAGGGGCAAAGCAGCAAAAGGGGCTGCAGCCTGAGAGAGAGTGTTAAGCACCAGACGCGTCTGCTCCTCTGAGACTTTCCCCGTCCTCCAGACTTTCCCTCCATCAATGAGCAGGACAGACTAGCCCTCCTTCACCGCGTTTGGGTGGTGCTTTCCCTCTTACTCCAGAGCCATCCCAGGGCAGCCTGAAGGTGGGTTGGCTTTCTCGCCCATTCCCTCAGGGGAAATCCACCGAGTCCAGGGGCCGCCAGCTTCCCGCCTCTTGAGCGTTTGGGTCCCAAAGCAGCGGTGAAGAAATCTTGTTGCAACAGAAGCATGGAGGGATCGCAGCTCACTTGGCCAGCAGAGCAACCAGGGAGGGGGGGACTCCAGCCCAGAAGCCCTGCAGAGGCAGAGCGCCCCCCCCCCCAGTGGCAGGAGCTCTTGGCTTGCCAGGCCCTCAAGTGAGCAGCTGGGCTGCAGGTTGCCCAGATCCTGCAACTTACTTCTGAAGAGGGGGCAGCGCCAAGACTGTGTCCCGGGGGGAATCTGCTCTCAAACAGACGGCCTCTTTCAGCGCCTCCAGTTCTCTCTCCAGCTGCTTTTCCGTAAAATGTTGGATGGCATCAATGGGGCGAACAGGCTGAGGAAGGGGAGAGAGAGACATGGCCGCCACAGGTCAGCAGGGCCCAAGCGGGGGCAGCTGCACTTCTGAGCTTTGTTTTCTTTGGGCCTTGAATCACAACGGCCACTGAGGGAAAAACAGGAAGCCCGAGAGCCAGGTGGACTGCTGCACCCTGAACCTCCTCGCGGAGCTTCCCAATACTCTTCAAGGGCAGCCCAATGTAGATTACATTATGGCAATCCAGACAGGAAGTGACCCAAGGTCTGGGGGGGCTACGAGCGTGGGTGTGACTATGCAGGGAGAATATGGAGGGCCTTGTTTTACGGTTATCAGGAGTCCTTGGTGCTCACTGAGCTGGGTCATTTTCTTGAAGACCTTTCACGACCCAACTAGGTAATACCATCAGCACTGAGGATGTTACCTAGTTGGATATGAAACGCCTGCAAGAAAACAACCCAGCTCAGAGAGCACCAAGGGGACCTCATTTCAATCCTGAGCTACAAGCCTTTTCTTTTATTGATTAGCTTATTGGTTTACAGTTATTGTACAGCAAATAGAGTAAGTGTGGTGTTTTTTACTCCTCAGAATGGAGGTGGGGGGAATCCTGAGGGTCGACTCACCCCCTGGACAGCATCTCCTTATTCTACCATCAGGCAGGAGATACAGAAGCAGAGCCAGCTGGACAAATAGGCTGAAGAAGAGCTTTTATCCAACAACTTTATCCAAAAGTTTAGACTTTTAAACAAAACACAAGGGTCCCAGGCAGCCCCCGTCTTCCCCCTCAAAGCACGGGACGCCCGGCCATCTCCCAGCCTGGCCCAAGGTCCCCCCCAGGCTGGGCTGTGCACCATGGGTGGACTTCCTGTCAGGAAGGCAGGGTGCTAATGGTCCCCTGAAGCGACGGGGATCTTGAGGGTCAAAGGGAGCCTCACCTTGTGGAAGTCTTCCAAGCTGCGCTTTCCCTGCCACTCCTCACTTTCCGCTGCCTCCTGAGTCCAAAGAGGAAGGCAAGGCAGTGAGAGCCCCTCCTGGCCACTGTCCATCCCCTCCTGGCAGCCAATTGGAGGCGCCCCCTTGGGGGAGAGACGGCTGCCACCCTGGACACCTTGGAAGGCTACGGACTGTGTCACGGGGCCCAAGGGAACCGCCAGAAGTGGGGTTAGGCCTAATCACGGAGACAATCTACAAACAGCTTGGATGGCACATGACCAGTCAAAGGCCAAACTGCATGCAGGAGGTCCCCACCATTGTGGCTGCAGATGGTTCTCGGGCTTCTGGCTGCCCCAGCACCCCATGGTCGCAGGATCATAACCTGGATGCTTGGCAACCTGTGTGCATTTGCAACTGGTTCTCAAGCACCCCACCATCACAGGTTCGCCACCTGCAATCTTCCTTGCTGGCTTCCTCAGAAAGTCAATGGGGAAGCCATCAGAGAAGATCACACATTGCTCCTCCTCCACCCATGCACCACCCCAGCCCCTCTGCCCTTGCTTCACACCAACCACTCCTTCACCCTCCCCTCCCCCAGTCCATGCAGAACCTCTTGGGGACTCTTGTGCATCCTGTTTCACCTGCACAGCGCCTCTCATGCACCCCTCGTAGCCCTCCCCAGCAAGAGGGTGAACCCACACTAGGCCTGTGGTGCACCCTCCCTGATCTCGTGGCACCCCTTGTGCGCCCTCCTGTGCACTGTCCTCAACCCTCCCCAGTCCACGGGGCACCTCTTGCGCAACCCACACAGTGCCTCTCACATGCCCTCCCGACTTCTCATGCAACGCACCCCCTCGCAACCTCCCCAACCTTTGCACTTTCCCCTGACCCTTGCATACCCCTCCCAGCCACACATACCCTCCCTGACCCTCCTGTGCCCAGCCACACGCCCCCTTGCTCCCTCCCCCACCTGGCAGCAGCCACTTATTTGCCTGGGGTGCCTGTGACTCACAACTTCCTGCTGGCTCTGCTTGTTGGATGCGAAAGAGGAAGTGAAGGTTGGGCTTGCCAGAGGACGGTGTGCGTGTGTGTGTTTCTCATGGCAGGCCACCTGCTCTGTGGCCGCTGGGAGGTTAACTCTCTAACTCTCCCCCCCTGCCCCATGCTCTCTGCCCCATCTCAAGGGGAGGCCGAGCCTTACCTTGTGGGCAGCCTTGGCCAGCTTTCCAGCGAGCTTCGTGGCTTTTTTGTGGCTCTTCTCCAGCCTCTTCCTTTGCTGGGTCTAAAGAGCACAAGGGTTGATGGTCTGCAAGTTCAGAAGCCCCTCCTCGGGGGCTTCTATATCAGCACCAATGGAAGAGTCTCTACACGTGGGCCGGTTTTCCTGAGAGAGCCGGGGTGGAGGGGGCAGTCTCCTCCTTGGGGCCCCTTGCATTGCCTGAGGCCAACCAACAAGGGGGGATCCAGAGAGGCCTCCTCTACCAGGTGGGGGAGCGGAGCTGCACCCGCTGGGCAGGGCTGGGGGGTCTGAGCTGGAGCCCACCTTGTGGCCGATGTCCAGGGAAGGCTTCTTCCCAGAGGTGGCTTCTTCTTGCCACAGGCGAACTCTGTGCTCCTGGAGGAAGGAAAGCCACGCCTGAGCTACATGGCCCCCTTTTTCAGCAAAGGGGACCCCCCCAGAACTGGAAGAGGCCTGAGGAATAGGCCTCCTGCCCGACACCAGCTCAGGTCCCCTCAATGACCCCCCTGAGCTCCCAGTCTTGGCCCTTCGGTTCTGAGCAGAGCCGCTCCCTGCAGACTCCCTTCCCCTTGGAGGGACTCCCCTGTTGGGGAGCCCTGAGGGGTGCCACCCCTCCCCTGGCTGACCCCCAGGGCCTTTCCCGGAGGGGCAAGGGGGCTCTGACTGCTCAGAATCAGGGACCCCAAGTAGCAGCAGGACAAAAAGCCGCCCCTTGTCTGCAACCCTACGGCAGCCACGCTTTCCCCAGGCCACGGGGTAGCCACACCACGCACGTCTCTCAGGCAACACTGAAGCATTCAGAGGCCGCAGGAGCAGAAACGGGCAAGATACGGAGTTGGGTTTTGCTGGGAAACCGTGGCAAAGGTTTGGGGGCTGGGGGGCAGCAGCACCTGGAAAATCCTGATCATCTCCTCCAGCCACTGGCTGCTGCGTTTCCGCACGGCCTCCTTGGGGTCTTCCATCTCCACCATCCAGGAGTTCATCTCCTTGAAGAAGAAGTTGTGCGGGTCATGAAGCCCCAACTCCTTGAACATGTCCTTAAAGACGGCCCTGGGGGGGGGGGAGGAGCATGCCTTAGCTGGAGTTTCATATCCACAGAATGCACACAAAGCCCACAGGGAGCTTCTCCGCTCCTCGTGTTGCCCTGCCATGAAGAGAAAAACATGGCTCCCTGCAGCAGGCAAGGCTCCACCCTGTGCCCAATGCCGCCACAGGATCCGCAGCAGGAGAGCGACTTCTGGAGCAGTCCTAGACCACTGCCAGGAGCCCCTCAGGGCTGCAGAGAGGCCAGTCAGCCATACCAGCAGAAGGGCACTCGGGCCACCTGCCTTCCCTGCACCTGGGAGAGGACTCAGCCACAACCGGTCCTGAAACCCAGGCACCACATGCCACACACAGCAGCTTGTCGCTTCCCGCCTGCAGCCAGAGCTCATGGAGGGTCCAACCTTCCCCCCCAAGAAGATCCAGGGCGGATCCCCCTGTAGCCCCTGAGAGCTTCCCTTCCCCTGCTGTGCCAGGAAGCAGCTCAGCCAAGGAAGGGCGCTTTCCCGGGCAGGAAGCTGTAGGCCTGGTTCTCCTGCGAGGGCCTCACCGGATGCAGGGAGCTGCCATCAGGTAACAGGTCATCAGCTCCACCATCAAGTCCAGGCTGTCCTTGTCCAGGTCCAGGAGGACGCGCAGGGCGGCCAGGATAAACCTCCTCTGGCTCTTTTCCTAGGAGGAGGGTGCGGCTCCCTCATGAAGCCCTCCTCTGCCAAGAGGGGGCCCTCCCACCCACCCCCTCCTCACCCCGCCTGCCCCCTGGCTTCCAGGGGCAGAGCAGCCCCACCTGGAGGGAGGGGGTGTTGCCTTCCTCATTCAGCACTTCAAGCAGGGTGTACTGGATCCACCTCTTGGTCTTGTCCTCCAGCTGGTCCTCCAAGTAGCTGATGGCGCTCAGCACTTCTGTCTTGGTGTGGAAGTCGGAGGTGACCAGCGCCTCCTGTAGCTTCCTCACCAGGGACTTCAAGGGCATCTCGGGGCGAATACCCTGTGGAGACGGGACCCCCCCTCAGGAGGCGGCAGCGGCGGCTGGGGAGAAACTCACCTGGGGGGGGTTGACGTTGCAGAGGAAGGGGCCATTACAGAAAAGGCCCACTGCCCAGAGAGGGGACCCAGAACAGGCCTCTTCTGCTTGGACAGATGGGACGGGCAATCGGGAAGGCAATCCAGCCCTAGGCCAACATGTTGACAAAAGGCAGGCAGGGGGGCACCCCCCCCATTCTTAAGGGGGAGGATGCATTGGGCTTCCCACCTCAGCCAGCCCCCCCGGACTCCAACCCTTTGACCCCTCGGGGCCCTTCTAGTGGGGCTCGGCTGAGGCTGCCTGGCTTCTAGTCCAGTGTAACAAGCCAACATCACCATGGTTTGTACACAGGTTGAGAGGCCATCGGTGACTTGCTCTTCAGTATCTGGAATGGGACTGGGGTCGCCTCCAGGCTGAGCCCCAATGGGTGCAATTCTTCTTATAAAGGCAAAGGTTTCACCTGCCAGGGGTGCCTGGCTGTAGAGGGAGGGCTCATCTCCACCCACCCACCCAGCTGAGAAGAGGCTTCAGTGGCCATGGGACCAGCATGGCTATATACCATTGCTACCTTCCTATCGAAGTGGTACCTATTTATCTACTCACATTTGCATGCTCTCCAACTGCTAGGTGGGCAGGAGCTGGAGCCAGCAACAGCAGCTCACCCTTTCATGCGGTGCTTGGGCCTTCAACCTGGGCGGTCAGCTTTTGCCTTTAACCGCTGAGCCATCATGCCCCCATTTCTATCAAGGGAGGTCACTAACCCAAGACAGCCCCAAGGCCAGACCATCCCCAAGAAAGACGGGGTGGGGGGGAATGGAAAGTAAACGATGTGGGGGCAAGGCTCCCTTGGTGTCCTTGGGTCTCCAGGGGCTCCTCTCACCTCTGGGAAAAGATCCTGGAACCACTCTTGGTCCACGAAGGGCCAAACAAACGGCGGCATCGCCTCCTGTGGCTCTGGATACTGGGACTCATCCAGCTGAGTCAGGAAGACCCCAGGCATGCTCTGGAATCAGGGAGGGGATGGTGCTAAGGGAGCGAGTACATCCGCTGTGTCCTGGGTGCCCCTGACACCAGGCAGCCGCCTTGGGGGGCCAGCCGGGGGAGCCCAGCAGCTGGGGGGGAGAGAGGCACCTGCTTTGTGGAGGGGGCACCTTCCTTGACTGGCATGATCCGGGACTTGGACGTGGTCGCCAGGCCCACCGGCCACAGTTCTTCCTTGGGCAGCTCACCCTCATCAAATGTCATCAAACTGGCCTTCGAGGAGCTCGCCGATACCTGGCCAGCCGAGGGAGGGAAGGGTCCCTCAGAGCCCATGGCCAGAGCAGCCCCGACTGGCCCCAAGACCCAGCACCTCTCTGTGCCACAGGCTGCAGCCAGGCAAGGAACGGGCAGAGCAGCCCTTTTCTTCTGGGCCATGCGGTGCCAACCAAGCCAGGAAGCCACAGGACGGCTGGACTTACTCGGTTGACCTTGGCTGGAAGAAGGGAACCTGGGCCTCCCCCTCAGCGAACCTGAGCGGCTTCCAGGCATTACCTTGCTTCCCATGCAGCCTTTGGGCTCGCCCATCCTCCCCCCCCCCGATCCTTGGCAACTTTAAGACTTGTGGACTTCATGCTGGCTGGGGAATTCTGGGAGTTGAAGTCTTAAAGTCGCCCAGCATTGGGAGCCCTGAGCTAGTGACGGTTCTTGCTCATTTTCCTCTAGGTGACCTACCTTCTGCTCCAGGACGCTGGAGCAGTTGGTCCCCCATGTGACCCTCCACCCACTGCCCATCCCAGCCAGGGAGGGTCCTCAGACCCCTTGCAGCAAAGGACAGGGCAGAGAAGCAAGCCTCCACCCACCGGCTGACCTTCCCAGGGGCTCGGTTTCTCTGCTCCTTGAAAGGGCAGAGAAGAGGGAAGGGATTTCCAGAGGGCACCAACTGTGCAAATTCTGCAGTGGGAACCGCCCTGGGGGGGCATCTGTAGCGCCAGGGCAGACCCCAGGCCAGGCTCCAGCACTGCAGAGTGGCCAGTTCAGTTGTCCCTCTTCTGGGGTTCAGGGGTTGTGTTCTCTGGCCCTCTGTCGCTTCTCCAATCACCCCCCCTTGCCTGTTCAGGTTCTGCACCCCCACATCACGGGGGCTCTTTCATCATTTCTTCCCCCCTCCTTCTGTTCCTTGCAGGTGGGGCATGCATCGCCCAAACCAGCTGGCATTTCAAACGGGTGGCTGTGCGCCTGTCCCGAGTCCTCTGGGGGGGACTGTGGGCACGAGAGGGCACTGCTGGGTTGGGGGCCCAGTCTCTGTGCTCTGCCAACTGCCAGCCCTGGGATGGGGAGAAGCCTCCTGCAGGCCCCAGCTTACCTCCTGGGGCTCGACCACCTTCACCAGGTCCTCTGTCTTCGTGGAGCTGGGGTGAAGCTGTTGGACGACCACGGAGTTGGGGATGAAGCCGGAGAATATTCTGGGCAGCTGGAGACTCCGGCTCTTGAGCTCCTGGGAACGAGGAAGGGGAAGAGTTGGGCAGAGCCCCTCCCTCTGTGAGCAGGACTGTCTTCTGCAGCTTGGAGCTCCCTTGAAAGAGCTGGGTAGGGGGCTGCACAGGCAGGAAAATGCCCCCCTCCTCACCAAAGACAGTATCTCCGTCCACAGCCAGGGCATCCAACCCTCCTGGGGGGGTGAGGGGGCTGAAGGCTCCTCCATCCCTTCCCAAAAAGCAGAGGCAGAATCCAATGGCCACTGCAAGGGGCCACAGGGCCCGATCTGCTCTGACCAGGAGGCCCGAGAAGCCCCTTCTGAGTCCCTGGCTCTAGGGGGGAGCAACCCAGTGCCTGGTTGGCCCTGCCGCAGGGCACAAGGGGTGGGGGTTGCAGGGAGGGGGCAGTGGGCATGGTGAGCCCCGGAGGGAAGCCCCGGGTGCTTCTGGGCCCAGAGGCCGACCATGGGGGAGTACGGAGGAGCTGGGGGAGGGAAGGTGGGCCACCTGCAGCTCCCTGGCTGAGGACAGGTTGGGTGGAGCAATGCAGCCTCTGCCCCCCAGCTCAACCCGTTGCTGGGTCAGGGAAGGGAGCCGCAGCTGCCCCCGAAGGGCTTGCTCACCGCACGAGACCCCTGTGGGCTGCTGGGCCTCTCTGGAAAGAAGCCTTTGACGATGGCAGACGGCTGGGGGCTCTTCAAATGCGAGGTGGAGGCCAGGGACGCCTGGCTCGGCTGCGCTGACGCCGGTTCCCTGAAGACCACGCTCTGGGCGCCAGACACCACAAGAGGCCCGGTGGGCTCCCTTTCACACCCCTCCCACACACCCCTCCTCCCTGCAAAGGCCACCCAGGACTGCCACCTCCACCGGGAGCCCTGGGCCCTCCTCTGAAAGGCTCCAGGTGGCAGAGAGCAGGGGGGCTGAAGTCACATGGGGGAGAGATGCCATGGGGCACTGACCACGGAGTCTCTGGCCGTCTCAAGAATCTGTCCATGGGGGCTTCCTTGAGAGGCCTGCAATGGGTTGGCCCCTCGCCTGGGGCTTGGGGAAGGAAGCCGTGGCCAGGTCAACATTTCCAGAATTTGTGAATGACTTCATACTGCTGAAAGTCCCCCCCTCAGCAGTGTGGGGGAGGGGGTCTTCACTCACCCCCCCCCCCCAGCTGCCCCAGGCCTCCTTTCTCCCTCTGCTCAACCTCCTTCCAACTCTGGGGCTTGAAAGGCGCCATGGAGCCCCAACTCCCGCAGGGCAACCGAGGCCAGTGGGGGGGGGCAGCTACAGCAGCTCCTTACCTTCTCGCTCTTAAAGCGCCTGGAGGGGCTGGGGGACGAGGGGCTCCCTGGGGCGACCGAGCCCACAGCTTGGACCGTTTTCACCAGACTCAAGCGCTCTGCCAGCTGAGGGAGAGCAGGCACTTTAGCAGGCCCTGGGCACGATCCCACCCAACCGCCATTCTGGCGCATCCCTTGGGCCTGCAGGGCAGGACAGCCAGAGCAGCCTCAGCTTCCCATGCTGACCCCTCCATCCTGTGCCCCCCCCAAGCAGACTCCCCCCCTTGGGCCACTGCTCTTCCGGCTCCGTCACCCCAGAAGGGGAGCCCGGCAGAAGGGGGGGCCAGAGGGGAAGGAAGGGGAAGAGCCCAACACTCCAAGGAGAACGGCAGCCCCCCTCCCCGGACCCTCACCGTGGGCACTTCCTCCAAGGGTCCCTTCAGCTCAGGCTGGAAGCCTTGCCTGCTGGCTCTGGCCGAAAGGGACCGGACGGCCTCCGGGGCTTCCTGCGTCTGGGGGGGCGGGGGAGCTTCAGCCCTCCCCTCAGAGGGGGACGCCTGCATCCTGGCAGAGGAGGGGGCAGCAGCAACTTCCACCTAGGAGAAGCCAGGAGGGACAGCAGAGGGGGCTTCGGTCCAGTCCCCCCCCCCATCCCTCTCCCCCCCCCAACAGCTGCCAGAAACCATTTCCCAGTTTGCAATGACGGACCTGCTGAGGGAAATATAATTCCATTTGGGGGAGGAAATAGGCTTAGTGGCTGGACCACATTTTAAGTACAACAAAGTCATAAAGGCATCAGCCCCCCCCCTTTTTTTTTTGGGAATGAGGCCCCCAGCATACCCCTCAAAGGCTGCCCCCCCACAAACTTGCACCTGGCCAGCCAGGCTCCCTCACCTTCTTTCTCTTCACCTGGAGGCTGCCAGGAACTGCAAGGGAGGAGACAAAATGCAGGGAGGGGCTGATATCCTGTGGGGGGGGAATAGGGGAGAGGAAGAAAGGTCCCCTTGTAAGCAGGCCTAGCAAAGTGGGGGGGGGGAGGAGAGGGAGACCAGCACAGCAAACCCCGTGTGGGGGCTGCTCCTGAGGCGGTGATGTTGCCCAGGGGAGTCCCGTGGGGTGGGGTGGGGCACCCCCAAGAGGGAAAAAGAGGGGGGCTGGTCGGTGTCTGGCCCAGTTGCACCACACCCCCGACAGCCGGGGACCCCCAGAGAGCGGGGAAAGGCCCATTACCACAAAGAGGGAGCTGCTCATTTCGAGGCTCCTGGGCCGAGCGAAGCCCCTGAGGAACATGTGAGAAATGGAGGGTCCCCAGAGGGCCGAGCGGGGGTCCATCTGTCCCAGGCATTCCAGCACTTCATCGGCGTCAAAGGGATCCTCTTCGGGAATCTGGTTGGGGGGAGGGGCAGGAAGCGGCAGGGCTGAACTGGGATCCAGCCCAGGAGACCCAGGAAGGGCCCCGTTGGACGGGATGCCCAGCTGAGTCCGTGGGTCAGAGCGGGCCCAGCAGAGCTTCCCAGGACCAGAGGACTGCCAGCCTTTGCCCGGGTGAGCAGCTGCCAAGCCTTTGAGAGAACAGAAGCCCCCCCTGCGCCTCTGGCTCCCCAGGCACAGGAATGGCCCCGCAGGGGCAGGAGTCCCTTGGTCCCAGCGGAAGGGGGCTGGCGCGGGGCAGGGAAGGGCGTGCCGGGGGCTCCGGCCCAGAGCCCAGCATGCACTCCCACCCGCTCCCCAGCAGCCCTGCCAGCCGCAGCGCCACCTGCAGGCTGAGCTGCTCCTTGTAGAAGAAGCGCAGGTAGCGCCCAAAGGCCTCCTCCCGCATCTCCTTGGAGAGGGGCCGCTTCTTGGCCGGGCTGATCTTCCCCTCCTGCAGCAGCTGCAGGTCCCGGTTCCTCTCCGCCAGCTGGGCCATGCCCTGCAGAGGAGCCCCAGTTCAGGCCTCCGAGCTCAGCAGAGCCCCAGGCAGCTCCTGCTGGGCTGCGCTCCCTCCGCCCTCCCACCTGGCCTCCCCCCCTCCGGTGGTGGGACTGACCTCCAGCTTGAGCCTGGCTTCCCTCACCTCCCGGGAGTCCTTCAGGGGCACCTGGAAGATGCTGGACATGCTGGACCTGCCGAAAGAGGAGGCGGGTCCTTCTCCTGGCGGCCCCCAGGCCCCCTCCCTGCACTGGAGCTGCAGGGCTGCAGCTGTTCTGCCACAAGAGATGCTGCCTCACAGGGGCCACGGAGCGGAGACACCACCCCACAAGGCAGGAGGGGCCCCCAAAGCAGCTCCAGCCAGCCCCCAGGAGGCTTCCCATCCGCACTCCAGGCTGTGTCCCCCTCCCCTCTCTTCCTCTGGGCTCTTCGTGGGGGAGACCGGGCCCCTTTCAATGCCCACCTTTTCCCTCAGGTACCTGATACCTTTAGGACGTCCCAGGTACAATCTGGGGTGCCCCTGAGGCAGGAGACCCAGCTGGGGGGCTCTACGCCAGCCCCACTCGCTTGCTCGGCTCTGCCAAGGGGCCAAGGGCCTCTGCAATGGCAGGGCTCCAAGTGGGGAGTGAAGGCCACACAGGCGCCCCCTCGCTCGCTCGCTCGCTCACACCTACAGAGCAGCCCAGACACCCCAGGTGCCCCAAGGCGGAAGAGGAGGAGCCCCAGTGATGGGGGACAGTGGTGGGGAGGGTCCCGGGACCACTGGGCTGATGCTCAGGACCTAGCAAGCATGCCACCCAAGCCCCCCCCCCCCGACCAGGGCCGAGAGCTCACTCAGACTTCTTGACCGGCAGCTCCTGCATCAAGCGCCGGTTGTTCTCTTGCACCAGGGCCTCAAAGCTGGTGGGACTCAAGGGCAGAGAGACGTCCTGCAGGGGCTCCAGGAACTCGGCCCACAGCAGCTAGAAGAGCAGCGACAGTAAGAGGAGGAGGAGAGGCAGAGAGGCAGGCTCCCTTCAAGGGACCAGAGCACCCCAGTCCCTGGCAATGGGGCCTGGACCCACCTGGGGGTGCCCTCCAGACTCACCTGCATCTGGTAGTAGCTGGGCAGGTACTTGGTGTGGGGGATGAGGTAGAGGTGCTGCTCCAGGCCCACCAGCAGGTCCCCCTTGTGGTTGGCAAAGGCCAGGCTCTCCGGGATGGTGTTCAGCTTCAGGTGGCTGCAGGTAAGGGGAGCGGGGTTGGGCCCCCATATGGGAGGCAGAGTGGGAAACCCCACGGAAGGTGTGAGACCCCCCCTCTGCTCCAAGGGAGGCCCAGGAAAGCACAGAAACAGCCTCTTCAATAGGGCGGGGGTTTATCCCATCACTACGGCAGACAGGGTGGATGCAACCCGGCCAAGCAGCGGCGACGTTTGGAGAGCAGCTCCACTGACTGGCTGCCTGGCGCCAGGTTGGATGAGGCCCCCAGAATGGGGCCATTGGGGTGGGTGGAGGGCCCCTTGGGCAGAGCCCCTCCCTCACCCAAGCCCTCACCGGAGCAGCCTGTTCTTGTGGTCCCAGATCTTGACCGACCCGTCCCGGCTGGATGAGGCAAAGAGCTGCAGGTTTGGGCAGCAGCAGAGTCCTGGCAAGAGGATTTTGGGCATGCAGTGAGGGGCGGGGGGGGGGAGCTGAGACCCACCCAGTCCAGGTGGAACAACTTCTTTTGCTTCCCCTGGTCCCCTCGGGGGGGGGGGGGGGCATCACCTGTGATGTCATCCTGGGCGTCGTCCTCAGGTCCGTGCTCCGAACGTGTCTGCTCCACCAGGTTGTAGTGGACGATGCTGTAAGTGACTGTTTCAGGGTCCTGGAAGGCCACGGCCAGGGTCTCTCCGAGGAAGCACAGGTGCCACGCAGGGGAGGTGCAGGAGAAGCACAGCAGGGGGAGGAGGCTCTCCTCCGCGTAGGGGAAGAGGCGCCACATCTTCACCGTGAGGTCAGCACCTGTTCTGGGCAAGGGCACCACTTGGTCACCTGTGTCTGCCACTCCCTCTTCCCAGGCTGACAACTGGCTCCCGGCCTCCACTGACCCCCGGAGGTTTACTGCGCTGTGCCTGAAGAATTCCCTTCACAGGTAGCTCCAAAGGATGATAGAATTACAACATCCCCCCTTCTTATCCAGGGGGGTTTACTCACTCCGTGGGCTCTGGCCCCCTCCTCTTAGGACTCTCTAACTACCGCAAGAACGTGAGTTTCTACTGTTGGCAGGAAGTTTGTTAGAAATGGGGGAAACTGGGGGGGGGGGGGGGAATGCCTGAGCTGCGGAAAGGCTGGTGGCCAGCTAGCAGGGGAGCTGTGGAAGAGGCTGAAAGCAACACCTGTTTGCCAGGGGGAGGAGGATGGGGGGGGCAGGAGGTGGCTCCAACTCCCTCCGCTGGGTTAGGAAGAGGTGGGGGCTGGGGAAGGAATGAGGTGATGAAAGTGGGGGAAGGGGGGTCAAGAGCGAATGGACAAAAGTGGATGGAGTACAAAAGTGGTCCTGAGAGGAGCACCATGAGAGTCCATCCGAATTCTGACCCAAAGGCCATGTGTGGAGGGTGAGGGAGGGGGAGGGAGAGCCAATTCTGTTCAGGTTGAGGGTCAGATTCACCAAACCCCTCCCCTCCCCCCTGCCTGTCATCTCTGCTTCCCTTCCCCTCTGACTCTTCCTCTGCCCACTGCTTGCTCCAACGGGTGATGGAGTCCTGGCTCCTTGTGTGGGGTGGAATGGCTCTATAGGGCGATGCCTCCCCCCAAAACCCAGAGGGGGGTTCAACTGGGGGTTTTTACAGAGAAGAAGCACCAAGAATCCCCACCACCATCAAGTGCGACACAAGTGAAAAAAATAGCAGCTCCAGCACAGTTCAAGAAACTTGTGCAGGGAGAGCAAAGTCCCTCCCTGGTGTAGGAATAGCAGAGCTGGAAGGGACCTTGGAGGTCTTCTAGTCCAAACCCTGCTCAAGTTAAGAAACCCAATGCAGTTCCAGAGGAATGGCAGTCCAATCTCTTCTTGAAATCCTCCAGTGATGGAGCACCCAGGAGGAAGGAGGGCTGCTGGCATTCTCAACTGGGCAGGAGACTCTGCCGCCCCAGAAGCAGGAGATGAAGAGGAGGGTCCTTTGGGGGGACTCTGCCATCCGTTCCTGGGTCCCCCGAAGGACGCCTGTTCCTCGGGCCCCTTTGGCGGTGGCAGCAAAGCCTTGCACTGGGCCAGTCACCATAGAGGAAGGTAGCCTCACCCCAGGGGAAAAGCTGCCTTCCTGTGGGGCTGCAGAAGAGCCTCAACACCGGGAACTTCGTGGTGCCTGGGGGCCTCTGAGACTCACCTGCTGACAAGAGGCACGTCTGTGTGGGGTACTCTGCCAGTGCTGTGATGCGCTGGGGGTTATGCGCCTCCACTGTGTACTGCACTCGGCCCAAGAACCAATCTATGACACTGAGGGAGCCATTGTTGTGCCCCAGAATTGGCAGGAATCTGGCACGGAGAGATGCACCGAGGGGACAATGGGGGCAGAAGACATTTGGCCGGGCCCCTTCCACCCTCTCAAGGCCTCCAGAGCCTTTCAGGGAGCGTTTCCCCAGCCAAGAGTTCTAGTGCAGGCACCGCTCCCGGAAAGTCAAGGCCTGTCTGGAGAAGCCCCCCAGGCGATGGGCACCCTACAGGATGCAATGGGCCAGCTGGCAGCTGCTATGGGCTGGGACGAAGGGAGCAAGGGCCCGGGGCTCCTGACGCCGCCTACCTGTTCCTGTCCTGCATGTTGATGGTGGACTTCTGCCACTTCCTCCGGTAGCCTTGGTTCTGGGTCACATCCAGCCACGTGGCATATGCCTTGTCCGGCTCCACCACGTGGCTGAAGAGCAGGAGGCAGCAGGGCTTGGACTCCCAGAGGCTGCTGCTGAAGCATCGCTTCACCATCATGGAGCCAGGGGCAGCATTGACGCGCAGCACGTGGCCCTGCTCCAGCAGCACGAAGAGCGTCTCCCGGGGCAAGCAGTAGGCCACCTCCCGAGCTGGGGAATACTGGTCCAAGGAGAGGACGGAGACGGGCGCACCGCTGTGGGCCTCAAGCAGCTGCACGGTGGAGTCCTGGCACAGGCAGAGGATGCGGGCAGGGAAGTTGCCCAGCAGCCGCAGATCGATCCAGCTGAGCCGCCTGGCGGGGGAGCCTAGCGCCGTGTAGAGTGAATAGAGCTGGTTGATCTTCCAGAGGTTGAGGGTGCAGCCCGAGACGGAGAAGACGTGCGAATTGGTGTGGGTGTCCAGGGACTCCACGGGCTCCGAGACGTGGACCTGGTCTACCTGGTCCACGGTGTTGAGGTTCCAGGTGCGGATGGTCCCGTCTTGGGAGGCAGAGAAGATGAGGGGCCGGTGGGGGTAGATGGTCACAGCCATGACTGGAGCTGCAGGCAAGGTGGGGGGTGGGTGGGAGGGGAAGAAAGGTCTTCTCAGAGCTGGAGACTTTTTTCAGCGTGTGTGTGTGTGTGGGGGGGGCTGCTCAGAGGCCTTTGGGGGGAACCAGCTGTGGGCTCAGCAGCTGAGAGTGGAGGAGCCAACTCCTGCCTTCAGCAGAGGTCAAGCAAACTCAAGGGGGCCAGCTCTTCTCCTCGGGCTGAGAGAAGCTTCACCTGTTGAACTTCTAGCAGCCATGCAGCTCTTTGGAAAAGGAACGGGCAACACTTGTGCCTACCTCGTCCCCCTTGTCCATGAGCAGAGGGTAGAAAGGAAGGGCAGTGGTAGGAGTGGGGGCTCCTCCTCCTGCTCAACTGATGGGCACCTGGGCAGATGAACTCACCGGTGTGCCCCACAAAGACGATCTGAATGTCCCACTCCTTGTTCCACACCTTGATGGTGGTGTCTCGGGAGGCCGTGATTAGGCAGCCAATGGCTTCACAGTAGACAAGGTCTGTAATCTCTCTGCAGAGACACGGGGGGACCTGCAACTGAACCCCCCACCTTTCTCTGACCACCAGCGCCTGGCCTGAGCCCAGCCCTGCGCCATCCTAATTCCCCCTCCCCCTCCTTCACATAGGCAGTAGCCTCAGAGGGGGAGGGAGAGGGGGGCAGCACCCAGACCTCTCCTTCAGTCCCCCCTCGCCCAGTGGGGGATGCTGGCAAAGGGCAAGGGGAGAAAGGCATCTTTGGAGCCCCAATCCATCCTGGCCTTCCTGGAGCCTTTGAGAAGTCCTGGACCACAGGGGCCCCTCCCCAGCCATGGCAACCTCACCTGCTATGGAGCTTTGTCCGGAAGGCCAGGAGATCCCCCCTGGAGATGTCAAAGGTGGCCACGCCGGTGGCACAAGAAGCGAAGCAGCAGTGGGGCTCACTGGTGCTGCCTGTGTCCAAGGCGAGGTGGGCAAAGAGGTCAGTGGGCCCCAGGCCGGTGCTCACACTGGCCCGGCATTGCAGGCTGCGGGAGCCGTAACGGAAGCTCCAGAGGGTCAAGTTCCCATCTCCGGCAGTCACGATCCGGTTCAGCTGCTTGCTGTAGATGCCACAGCGGATGGGCAGCGTGGACGGCATCTCCGAGAGCAGCTGGAAGTGGGAGTCCAGGACCTGCAGGCCTCTGGTGTCCCAGGCCACGAACTGGTTGACATGGGAGGCATAGAGGATGCCCTTCATGGGGGCCTGGCCCTTCACGCTGCCCTGGCAGCAGCCATCCTCTGTCAACAGGTGCAGCGTGTTGGCTGCGTCCAGCACCACGAAGGCCCTTCTCTGCAGGTCATAGGTCACGTGGCACACTGGACAGGCCAAGACGATGCGGCACTGGTGCTGCAGGCCATGGCTCAGGTGGAGGGTCTTCATTTCCTCACTCTTCATCTGACCCGGAAAGAAAAGTCTGGGGCTGGGGGCAGCCAGGAGGAGCCCCCCCCCCCGGTTGTTTGTGAGGGTGTGGCTGGCTGGGGACCTTGTGGCAGGACCGGCCAGTGCCAGCCAGGACCCTGCCCTGAGTTCCCAACCCTCTTAATCTCTACACCACCTGCTCCCTGGCAGTGCCAGCATGAAGCATGGAAAGGCCTTCCGCTTTGCAGGTGGACACAGCCCTGGCCACAAGGCTGACCAACAAGCCTAGGCAGGGGCCACAAGAGGCCACAGCAGGCCGTGGGGGGGCATCGCAAGGACCTCGGGGCTCATCCCTCTTACTGTGATGGTGGGGGGGTGTCTCCTTACCCATGACCATCCTTACCCATGACCATCCACTCAAGCTGTTGGCAGGAGGGGCGGCTTCTTTGGGGGAGGGGCCCCCATCAGCCCACCTTCCCTGGGGAGCCAGGATTTTGGCCCGGGTTCCCTTCGCCTGGCTGCTCTTCCTCCAACCCCAGGGGTCAAAGAGCAGACACGAAGGGTGCCTCTGCTGGACTGCTGCCCACCTAGGAGCTGCCCGCCAGCTCCTCACTGATGAACCCCCTCAATTCTTCCTGGCACCTGCCATAGGCAATAATTCTTTTTTAATTATTCAACTTGTATGCTGCCCATCTCGGCAGAGGCGGTTCTTTTATCATGTTGCTTCCTTGCCAATTCCTTTTTCCTACTAATTTTATATATTATTATCCCAAAAATAAATTTTCTTTCATTCTTATGCCACCTAAAGAAAGGTGGTGGTTTTAAGCCCCCCTTAATTTTTCCTGTCTTACATTGGGGGGAGAGGGTATCCAGACCACGGAGGGAGGGGGCTGCAGAGGAAGGTCTGGGCCGCTTCTCTGCCCTGCCCAGGGGGTTGCCCGTGCTTGCACCTCCTCTGGGGAATCGGCAGGCAGCCCAGAAGGCCGACCCTCTGAGGAACATACCTTTTCCACAGCCCGGCGGAAGCCCCTCCGCAGGAGGCCCCAGAGCCTGCCCCCTCTTGCCTGCCCCCCTCCAAGGGGAGCCTCTTCCTCCTTCGTCACCTTCTCTCCAGCGGGTGGGGACTGCTGGTGCGGCCTCTTCCTCTCCCCCACTCGGCTGGCTGCGGAAGGGAGAGGAATTCAGAGGGAGAGGAGAGGGCTCCCCACTGTCCAGCAGGTGCCTGGCCAAGGGGGGGGGGCTTGCTTACAGCTGCTGCCCGAGGACTCCACCATCTTGGCAGCCTGGCAGGTCTGAAGAGTCGCCCTCCTGCTGAAGGAGGGGCGTGTGGGGCTGAAGGTGCAAGGGTTCCAACCAAATGTCAGGGCTGGATTTGACTCTGGAACACATAAAGAGGTGCAGCCGAGGGCTGGTCAAAAAAGTCAAGATGGCAGCCCTAAGGTTGCCATCAAAGCTGACCTCTTCTTTTGATCTTTCAGATGACCCCAGGTGGCTGGGACACCCCCTTGGCTATCCGCCTCCCCCCCCCCCGTGCTGCTCGGGGCCTCCTCAGCTCCCTGAGGTGAGCGTGCCAAAAACAGCCCCCACCCAAGGCTGCACCCTGAGCCTCCCTCTCTTCCTGCCTCCCTTTCAGGCAATGGGCCTCTGTCCAGGGCTTCCTTTGCTCCAGAAGGGTCCCCTGGCTGCATCTGGGGAAGGGAGGACCCTGCTGGCCTACCAGTAGAGCAAGACCAGGATTTGGCCAATTCGGGCTCCCTCGAAGGGCGTTGCTGCAGCAGGTTGGTTGGAAGGCAGGGCTGGGGTCTTCCAGGGAGTCAGTTAAGTGGCCACAGGCAAAGGAAGGCTCCAGGCAGACCCATTACCCAAGCCCTCGGCTTGAAGGTGGCCTTGTGTTATACAACCAAATTCCACTCAGGGTGCAAACTTATTGTGGCTTGTCAATACAGGTGGTCCTCACTGAACGACCCCTCATGGGGACCGGAAGTTCTGCCACAAAGTGATGAAATAGCTAAGTGAGAAATCAGTGCCCACCATTGTGTTTGGCAGCTGGAAAGAAACAAGACTAGTCAGTTCATCTCTCCTGCTTCCATTTGCCTCCTAATGCTCTTGCCATTCACATTTTACAGAGGTCTCCAACCTTAGCAACTTTAAGACTTGTGGACTTCAACTCCCAGAATTCCTCACTCAACCGTGCTGGCTGAGGAATTTTGGGAGTCGAAGTCCACAAGTCTTAAAGTGGCCTAGGTTGGAGACCCTCCTTTAGAAGGCACGCATGCTGGGCTACTTGCAAGGTGACCACTCCATCGCCTGGGGCCGGGAGCTGCAGGCATGGCAGGCAAACTGTTTCCAGGAGCCTCTCGAAATCGTTTTCTCTCCACTCTGCCCCGCGGATGCAAACGGAAGGATCAGGTAAAGGGGAGAATGCCCACACAAACGGACCCCTTTGCTCTCCCCACCCTGCCTTAGGAAGGCCACACCTGGAGTCCTGCACCCAGTTTTGATCACACTATTAAAAAGATGTGGAGACTCTAGTGCAGAGAAGAGCAACCAGGATGATGAGGGGACTGGAGGTTGCAGGAACTGGGCCTGGCTAGTCAAGAGAAGGACCAAGGGAGACAGGAGAGCAGCCTTCCAATAGTTGAGGGGCTGCCACAGAGGGGAGGAGGAGGAGGGGTGGGGGTCAAGCTATTTTCCAAGGCAACTGAAAGGCCAAACAAAGAAGAATGGATGGAAACTGATCCAGGAGAGATTCAACCTGGAAATCAGGATAAATTTCCTGACAGGGAGAACAATCAACCCCTGGAGCAGAAGTTGTGGGAGCTTCATCCCTGGAAGCTTCCAAGAAGAACCTGGACTGTCATCTGTCAGGAAGGGTGTGGGGTCTCCTGCTTGTGTGTGGGGTGGGTGGGGGGGGGGTTTGGACTAGATGACCTATAAGGTCCCTTCCAGCTCTGATTACCTGTTATCTGACACAGGAATGGAATACCACCAGATTGCAGAGATGGAAGAAAGATCTTTTCAAGAGTCCTGGAAGCTGTTTGCGTGGCGTCCCTGTGGCTCCCAGTCCAGGCTGTGGCGCAATCGGGGCTTTGGATGCCCAGCAAACGGCTCCCTTTCTTGCAACCCCCTATTCTCCCATCTTTCTGGCGCGTCGGGGGGGGGGGGGGGGTTGGACCAAGAAGGGAGAATCTCGCGTGTTGAAACGTGAAGCTCTCTGGGCTGGGCTGTTTTCTTGCAGTCGTTCCACGACCCAAACGAGGCAGCACCGTCAGCCGCACGTGGGCGAAGATGCTCCGAGTTCGGGTCGTGGAGCGTCT
The DNA here is from genome assembly GCA_015471245.1 of Laticauda colubrina. NCBI lineage: Eukaryota > Metazoa > Chordata > Lepidosauria > Squamata > Elapidae > Laticauda > Laticauda colubrina. The sequence goes on from BLBF01000336.1 coordinate 2,440,656, forward strand.
GCAAGAAACAAACTCAGAGATCACCAAGGCGGGGGGGGGGGGATTTTTTTCACCCCGCTTTTATTCGTAGGAATAATAACGAAGGACAAACACGCAGGTCCGGCAGAGGACACCCCAGGCGGGCTGCCAGGCCGGCCCGAAGGCCGCCACGATCGCGGGTGGGTCACACGGGGGCCCGAAAGTTGCCTTCTCCATACCGTCGTAGCTGCGGTCGGTCACGGACGGAACGGCCGGCAAGTGAGGACCAGGCGCAAAGGCAGCGAAGCCCCGCGACGCCACCGCAGCAGCCTCGCCGGGGGCTTCGGGGGGCACGGAGAGGCCGCCCAAGGCAAGTCCCGCTTCCCCGGGGCCCCTTTCCCCGCCCAAGGCCGGGCGAGGCGCTCCTCTCGGTGGGGCGGCCGCGCTCCTCCGCTCCTGGCCCGAAGCCTCGCCCAAGCGCGGCTCACCTGTGCCGGGCGTCTCCCTGGCGACAGGCGGTCGGTTGCGGCGGCGCCTCCTCCACCCTCCGCCCAGGGGCCGCTCGGAGAGCCTCGAGGGCTCGGCTCGAAGGGAGCGCGAGCCCCTCGGCCGCCCCGCTTTCCAGCCGCCCCGGCGCCGGGGCTCCCGGGCCGGATCCGCCAGCGGAGCCCAGGAGCAGAGTCAGGCGGTCCGCGCTCCCCCGCGGCCCGACCCCGGTCGCAGGTCCGCGTCCCCCGCCCAGCCGGAGGAGGGGGGGCTGCCCGGAAAGACAAAATCCTCCAGAGACGCCGGAGACGCCAGAGCAAGTTTATGGCCAACAGAAGAACCAGGAGGCAAAGGGAGTTGAACCCCCCCCGCCCCCCAAGTCTTCAGGAGGGACCAACCTCGGGGGGGGGGGGGGGAGATGAAGGGCTCCTGCAAGGGGCAGATTTGGAGTGTCTCCTAGTCCAAGGCTGAATTTTGGAGGGTGCCCTGGAGGACAGCACCCCCTTTCTTCCGCACCCCACTGAAGGCAGGCAATTGTGGGAAATCCCCCCCCCCATTGCTTGGGCACCAGTGGCTCTGGCGGGGAGGGGGGGGGAGGGGGCAGGCTGTCCTAATATTTGCGGCAGAGGTGATGGCACCTGCCCACTCCCCCAAAACAAAGAACCCCACCAGGAATCAGTGCAAAAGGAGAGCGGGGGGGGGGGGGGGGGGGGGGGGGGGGGGGGGGGCAGAGCCTCTCCGTCCTGCTTCCAGGTCCATTTGGCTCCTCCGTCCAGGGTCCCAAGGCTAACAGGAGCCCCCGCAGCAGCCAGCACAAGGGCTGTCTCCCTCCCTGCCTGTCCCCTGGAAAGACGCAGAGCCTCAAGGCCACTGGCAGGCAAGAACCGGATCCACAGGCAGGCAGAGGGACTCCTGGCACCACCCTGGGCCTCCGGAGGCACCAACTGTTCACGCAGCATCCGCAGGGCAGGCAGCGGCATCCTTCATGGGAGAAGCCCCCGGCCCAGGAATCACATGCAGACCACCGGCCTCCTGTCAGCAGAAGAGAGCAGCCATCAGGCGAGCAGCAGCCAGGCCTGGCCCAAGGAGGACCCTGGGCATTTGGCAGCAGGAAGGGCAGGGCAGGGGTGGGGGCTACTCACTTCTCCGCCTCCATGCTGCCCCCGTCCCTGTCGCAGCTGCCGGGGGTCTCCTCAGCATCGTCCTCACTGAGGTCCATGTTCAACTCATTCCCAGCCTCGGAGTGGGGGTAGGTGGAGCCGCTAGGGGAGGACAACAAAGGGGGCTCAGAACAGCCCCCAGAGGACGGGGACCCCGGGACCCCCAGGGGGGCCTCCCCCAGCCCTCCTTTACCTGATGGAGCGACAAGTGAAGAAGACGATCCTCTTCAAGCGCTTGTTGTAGAAGAAGTAGTTGAAGGACCACAGGCTGCCCTCCTCCCCAAAGGGATCCGAATCCAGGTCCGGGTTGTAGCTGTGGCACAGAAGGGGAGCTGGAGGGGCCTCACTCAGGGACGCCCCACTCCCGCCCACACCCCCCCAGGGCCCCCCCACCTGTAGATGTCGCACTCGGAGAGGCAGATCTCCTGGTCCACTGCGTCCCACAGGTGAGGCTTCAGGGCGGTGAAATCCTCCCGGACAGCAGAGAAGAGGCTGCAGTTCACCGCGTTCACCACCTGGAAAACGCCCCCAAGTGGACACGTCTGGAACGGCAAGTGGGGAGGAACTGGCGCCTCCTGCGGTTCCCGGACAGGAGAGGGGACCCGGGAGGGCCAAAGCGGAAGCTGATGGAGCAGCATTTCCGGAGAGGCCTGGCCCAGCAGCCTAACCCCAGGACCGTCGCTAGGGGAAGGGGATAATGGGAAGGAGCCGACTCCGAGGACCAAACAGGCCAGATTACAGCGGGAGGAACTCAGGCGGGACGTGGGACAAAGCAGCCCAGGGCTGGCCTCTGCTTCCCCGAGCAGGAGCCCAGTGCGAGAGGGGCCCCGACTGCGAAGCTCTGTGGGGAAGGCCCTCCTCGGACATCGCTGGGCTGCACGCTGAGGGCAAGAGGCCCACTTACCCAGTTGAGGCTTGGCTCCCGGCTGAACTCGTGGCTCTTGGCAGCGCTGAAGTCGTAGTCCGGGCGGAAAGATTCGTTCAGGGTAGCAATCAGGTAGAAGAGGGTCTTGCGGCTGCACTTGTCACTGAGGGGTCCTTCTTCGTCTCCACTTTGGCTCTTGCTGAGCCTGGCACGAGAGACGCAGCACTTGGCCCCAGGCCTGCCTCCCTGCCTCCCTTGGAGGCGCAGCCAGGCCCTGCTTAGCTCAATTGGGAGGGCGGGAGAGACGCTGCCCTGGTCTCCCAACGGGGACTGGGTAAAGGGAGGCTTCCTCCAAGTAGCCCCACCAGCTGGCCTAGAGGGGGAGCCTGCAAAGAGGCCCCTTCATTTCCCCCCCTGCCCGCTTCTGTTTCTTCCCCCCATGGGAGCTGCGCTCGTGCAGCCGACTGGTGGTGCAGCCAAACACACCTTCGGAGGAGGAGGGGGGCCTTTGCACAGGGGGGGGGGGGCTTAGCCTGGGCACCTACCGGTTAGGGCTGATGCCGGTGGTCTGGGGTGGCGACAGAGCCTCCAGGACGTGTGGCTGACCTTCCTGGCAGAACTGTTTGAAGAGATGCTTGTCATCCCCGGCCATCTTGCACGAATAGCTCTCAATTCTGCGGGGAGATAAAGGGGTCCCTCTGATCCCAGAGGGCTGGCCCACCCCTAGCCCCAGCCAGGAGGGTCACTTCGAGGCCATCACTTCCTCCTGAGCTAGTGGAGCCTAGAGCCCATTTTTCAGGGAAAGCAAGGACCCGTTTTCTAGCAGGCCAGCTTCTCTTTTCATACTACAAAAGCTGCCAGAAACGGGGCAGTTGCTGCACGGTGGCCTCCCTTGGCTGCTGCGCAGACCAGGAACATGAGCCAAAGGGGCCCAGAGCCTCTTCCAGCCTTGGGGCTCTTCTTGGATCTTTAAACACACCAGCAAGGCAAGTCAGCCATAAATCAGAATAATGCTTGATTTGTTTGTTTGTTCATTCAAAGTTGCCTGAATGGGCAGAATGTGCATTTAATAAATAATAACGAAATCACTGATTGTCCTGCATGGAGATGGTCTTTCAGCTAAGGGGCCCCCGAGCCTCCGCAAGGGTCCTGCCAGTTCTTTCTCCCAGCCCAACTTTAAGGCAGGTACAATTGGGGACAAAGCTACGATTCCTAAGGAGGCAGCTAAAAAGTTGCAGTGACCGAAGGGGAGCCACCGAGGGGGGCTAACTAGGTGGTCCCTGGCAGCAGATAAAGGATCCAATTGCCAACGGTTCCAGTGAGTGGAAAGTGTGAAGCCACCAGTGTGATTACCCAAAGGGTTTGATCAAGGTATGAAAACAAAAGATGACAGGGATTGAAGAGAGACCCGGGTGAATTAAGGAAAGGAACAGAAAGGGGACCCCAAGAGCAGAGGCTGCTCTCAGGAAAGAGAAGCAGCTGAAGTCAGCAAAATAACGGGAAGAATAACTCTTCCCAATCAGACATGTCCACAATTGGCTCAGCGAAGAGAGGGTCCCAGAGCTGCTCAAGAGAGGCGGCCAGAGCTTTGGCTCAAGGGAATTGGCTGAACCAGAGGGCTGGGGGCTCCTTCACAGAACTGACACCCGTTTGACACCTCCTGTCACAAGGCCTGCCCTCTCCTCCAAAGTGGCCACCCCCACCTGCCAATAATATGTGCGTCTCCCGTTTCCACTGTCAACTGGGAGTTGATGGCTTCAAAACTGGAGTTTTCCAACAGCTTCATTGTTGTCCTTCCTAGTGCCAGAGGAGCCCTCGGTACTTGGCTGTGCAGCTGAACTCCCTGGCAGAGACAAAGAAAAGGGGTCCTCCGGTTACACCTCAGGAAAGGGAAGAGAGCGCTGGATGGCTCAGCCACCCCCCCCCCCAGCAGGGCACCTAACCGCTTGGGAGGAGGGGGCGTCCTAGCAGCGCTTGGTCTAAACCTCCTCCTTCGAGCAGGAATCGGTCGGGCCGAGCAAGGCCTCGAAGAGAACTGCGGAGATCATCAAAAGCCTCAAGAAGAACCCCGTGCCAGCTGTGCCCGCAGAGGTGCCTTTCGCTGCCCCAAGAGGCAAGGCCACTTGTGCCACAGCTCAGCTCAGGGGTGGCGATGGAGCCCCCTTGCCTTACAGGCCGGGCTGGGCCCCCTCGAGCCAGGCCCCCCAGCAACGGGGCCAGCCTGGTTAGGGCACATCGATTGGAGGGGGGCATTTAGCACGCAATTCCAAAGCAATTCGGTGGGTTCCATGGATCCCAAGATGGAGCAACGTCCGCTTGGCGCAGCCAGAATAACAGCCTTTGAAGGGACCCTGGAGGTCTTCTAGTCCAGCCCCTGCTCAAGGCAGGAGAAGACCCTGAACCATTCCAGGCAAGTCGGGGAGAGTCCACTCTCTCCCCGAAACCCCCAGCGATGGAGCAGCCACAACCTCCGGAGGCAGCTTCGGTTCCTCTGGGTGATTGTCCTCCCGAGTTCCAGGTTGCTTCTTCCCTCCTTTGAGGGAAGTCGCCTCTCCTCCTGCCTTCAGGGCCCTTTGCGGAACAGGCGGCGCCCCGCCTCTTCTCTGGGCAAATGCCCCGCAGCCCCGCCAGGCCTCACCCTCCAGCGGACCAAGCAAGGCCGCCTTCAGGCCTTCTTCGCCCGGGGCGGCGGCGCTCGGGCGAGGCCGGGGGAGGCTCTTCCGCGGCTCCTCTGCCGGCCAAAACTACACTTCCCGCGATGCCGCGCGCCTAGCACCCCCCCCCCTCCGTTCCCCCCGCACGGAGCCCCGTGATGCAGCGCGCGCCGCCCGGTTCCGCCTCGGCGCGGGGCACGCCGGGCGATGTAGTCCCGCGGCTGAGGGGCTTCCTGGAGCGCCGTTACTCGCCTTCCGCGGGCCGCGTCCGGCTGCGCTCCCGGGGCTCAGGGTCGGAGGGCCGTCGAGCGGCGCAGTCTCCCGGAGGAACTCGAGTCGGGCGCCGCCGTCGCCTCGGCGGCCACTCGTCTCCTCCAAACGGCTCGCCGGAGCCCCACCCGCCTCGACATGTCCCCGGCTGGAAGAGCCACCGCGCCGTAACCGCCCGCCTGCCGCTCCCGCGAGCGAAGCCCCCGACCGGACTCCCCTCGTTCGGACGGGCGGCAGACGACAACAGCGGCGGAAAGCCGCGCCCTTCCCACCAAGGATTGGACGCCCGCCAGACTCCCCGCTCTGATTGAAGGAACGCGGCGCCAATCGCCGGGAAGGGAGGACACAGTGGTTGCCTTCCGCGTCAATCCGCTTCAGCGTCCCGCCTCCGAGGCAGAGCCCGCCTCCCATTGGCCGGAGCTTCAAGGGCGCGGTGTCGTCGACCAGGGAACAAAGGCGAGGGGCCGGCTGCCAATCAATGCCGCAGGCCCCGCCCCGGGCTTCCTCCGGGTGGGCCCGGCCGCGGAGGGACGCTGGGCGGGAGGGAGACCCCCGGACGCCCGTCCCAAGCGGAGCTCCCGGCAGTCTAGAAGAAAGGGCCGAGACTTCCAGGCGCCGCCTTCCCCCTCTTCTCCCTCCTTTGTTCGGAAGAAATAGGCCAGTTCTCGGGAGAGAGGCAGTCCCCGACTTGCAACCGCAACGGAGTCCAACATTTCAGTGCCTAAGTGGGACAATTAAGTGGATTTTGCCCCATTTTATAACCTTTCTTGCTGGTTGTTAAGCGAATTGCTGCAGTTGTTAAGTGAGTGACACGGTTGTTCAGTGAATCTGGCTGCCCCACTGACTTTGTGACCCCGGAATGGGATGCTGCAGCCGTCATAAGTATGAGTCGGTTGCCAAGTGTCTGAATTGTGATTGAGGGGCCCTGGGCAGGTGGTCGTTTTTTTCAGGGCAGTTGTAACCCTGAATGAACGATTGTAAGTGGAGGGCTCCTTGTAGAGCAGCCAAGATGCCCCCGGGGGCCGGCTGGCAAGAGGTGGGCAGTGCCAGAGCAGCAAAAGTGCCCCACAGCCTCGATGCCCCTCGGGCGGAGCACTTCCACCCTCTCAGAATTCGATGGCCGCTTCCAACGAGGAGCAGCTCAGGGGGCTGCCAGGCCGGTGACCTTCCCAAGGGGCGAAGGAGCACCAGTGGCCGGAACTGGACCCCACCCCACTCCCGGCAGTCACAGAAACAGACAAGTTAGCCACTGTGGGTAGTCCTCCACTTAACAATCACAACTGGACCCAGAATCTTGGTCATTGAGTGAAGCAGTTGTTAAGCTAGTGCCACACAGCCAGTTTGCTCAGTGCCCACAATCCTGACTCTCCCAGCGGTGGTTAAGGGACCTCCTGGGCATTGAGGGTTGGGGGTGGGCAATGGGGCTGGGGGTGATGGAAGATAATGGGCTGGATTCCAGAGGAGCCAGAGGCAACTCAGTTCAGATGCGTTGTGTGAGAAAGAGGGTGAAGATGGCTCCTTCTTAAGAGTTCCCAGAATAGACGCTTCATCCTAGGCAAGAATCTGCTTCAGTTTGGCAAGATTCTGTCTAGAGGTGTGGACGAATAAAGAAGTCTGCTTGGAAGCATCTCCGTGGTTGATCCTTGGCTTGTCTTGGCTTTTGGAGTCTGACATTGGGCCTCCCACCACCCCAGGAGGGACGGGCCCTCTCTCAGCCCCCTCAGTTTTCTCCTCCCTGCAGGTAGGGGAGGGGAAATCCCTCAGTGCACTGGGGGAACTGAGCTCAAATCCAATGCCCCCCTTCCATTTGCAACCTTCCTCAGAAGATTCTAATGGTGATCACATGGTAAAGGCAAATATGTTCCCAGGTGCTTGAATTGCAGTCATGGGACTGGGGGGGGGGGGGGGGTGTTTTATGATGCCCAGAAGTGCTTTTAGGGGCTGTAAGGCAGCCTTTCTTGATTGCCAAAGCCAAGCGGAGCAGCTCAACTACAGCACTAAACGCCTGGCTGAGTGCTGAGTGTGAAACAGTAAGTGAACTGCTGATGTAGAAATTCAAGTTAAGGGCAAGCAAGGAAGTCAGTTGGTTTCCATGACTAAATTGTATTCATTCATTCAAGTTTTATAAGGCTGCTCAACTCAAACTATGTAACTCTTGTTAATGAGTCAAATTTTATTGGGAAGTTATGTTGTACCTAAAGGGCGCAATATAAATACACAATCAACCACGAAGCAAAAAACAAAACAGCAAAAACATACAAATACAAATTCTAAAATCTGAAGTATAAAATTTTATTTATTTATATCCTGCTTTTATTATTTTTATCAATAACTCAAGGAGATCAACATACCTTACCCTCCTTCCTTCTCCCTTTTTCCCCACAAAAACAGTCCTGTCAGTACACAAAGTTACTCATCTGGTTTTTGTGTATAAAGCAGGGCTTCAACTCTCCTCCCATTTCTAGCCTGGTGCCTTCACCACCAGATCAAACTGGCTATTTTAATACCGTGTATGAAATGGCAACGGAATAGAGAACGAAGTTCAGGGGGGATCCCCACTCACCGACCCCCTAATGCCCGGGATGGGTGGGGAAGAGCCAGGTCTTGAGGGCTTTCCTAAGCCTGAGGAGAATTGGGGCCTGTCACTTTATAGTACCTTGGTAAGACCACTCAGAATATTGCATCCAGTTTTGTCACAATATAAAAAAAGATGTTGGATAAAATGCAGAGAAAAGCAACAAAGAGGATCAGGGGGCTGGAGGCTCAAACATAGGAGGAACGGTTGCAAGAACTGGGCCTGGCTAGTCTAGGGAAGAGAAGGACCAGGGGAGACAGGAGAGCATCTTCCAGTATTTGAGGGAGGGGCTGCCCCAGAGAGGAGAAGGGGGTCAATAAGAAACAAGAAGCAATGGCTCTATTGATGGCGTGGGGAGAATCAAGACATGATCTTGAATATGTACCCGCCACTTCCAAGGAGAACACGGGGAATCCTTGTGAGGTTGAGAATCTCATTGACAGAGAAGCAGAGGAACTGGAGAATGAACTCAAAGGAAATGGAGGAATGTGGTAGGAGACTGCCAAAGATGGAGAAACAGAAGAAAGCAAAGCGGATGTGGAAAAAACCATGGAAATCGGCAAGAGCAGAAGCCAAAGCGAGGAAAGACAAAAATCTCAAGAAGGAGCTTCACAGTTTCAGAGACCGATTGGAAGAGACCAAAAACAGTGTTACAAACTCCTGGAAAGACACCCAGGAGAGCAACAGACACGGGAAAAGAAGGGACGTCTTTCAAAAGGTCTCGGAACACGGAAGGGGCTTCCGACTTCAATCTGGCGGCCAAAGGACACCGAGGGACCGATAGTCAGCGGCTGAAATTGATCCAAGGAAGAGGGAAGGGATTCGGTCTGAACGCCCGAGTGGCAGAGAGGTCAGCATCCAAGAGGCCTCAGGAGACGCCGCTGCCTCTTCCCAAGAACCTCAAAGTCCCAAAAGGCCAAGGGAGACACCCCCCCCCCATCCAGTCCGGCCTCATCACCAATTCAAAAGGCTACAAGCACTGACGGAGACCCCCGAGATACGGCAAGCGACAGAAGCAGCCACCACCCCGGTTGTAACTGAGCTATGCCAGGGAATCTGGAGAAGGGCCAGTGGTTGGAGGAAAGATACAAGGAAAGATACCAAGCAGGAGATGAAGAGGACAGGTAGTCCTCGACTTATGACCATAATTGAGCTTGACATTTCTGTGGCTGAGAGATGTTGTGGTCTGCCTCATTTTACGACTTTTTTGGCCACATTTGTTGAGTGAATCACCAGTTAGCAACACCGACGTTAAGTGAATCTGACTTCTCCATTGAGTTTGCTGGTCAGAAGGTTGCTTGCCAGGTGATTTTGATCACATGACCACTGGGATGCTGCAACGGTCCTTAGTCACTTTTTGTGGTGCCATTGTAACTTCGACCGGTCACTAAGCGAACAGTTGTAAGTCGAGGTCCACCTGTGTGTCTCTGCCCCGGGCGTGGCTCCAGAGAACAGGACGCCCGGGACAGGCCCTCCCTCGGGGTTCCTTCGGGCCCTGACGCTGGGAGGAGGAGGAAGGGGGCAAGGCCGCTGGGCGGCCCAAGGGTGAGCCCCGGGGGTCCTCGGAGAGGCTGAGCAGCGGCGCGCCCTTCGGCCTCCTCCGCCCTTCCCGCCTGAACGCGACGGCTGCTACGGGGCTGGGCGGCCGGGCGGAGTGACACCCCCCCCCCCCACGGAGTCCACATACGCGCGCAGGCGAGCGAACAGGCGAGAATACAGGTTCGGCGGGCGGAGCGCGCGACTACGGTTCCCGTCGTGCTCCGCGGCGGCTGCCGGGAAGAGGCGCCCGAGCTTCCGGAAGGTGGCGCGGGGGGCTTCCGCTTCCGGCGGCGCGATGGCGGCAGCGCCTGACTCGGCCTCCGCGGCCGCTGCGCCCGGCGGGCCGGTGGTGCTGGCCTGGGCGCGGGCCTGGGTGCCGCGCCCGCCGCCGGCCTCGTCCTCCCCGGGCGCCCGGGACGCTCAGCGCCTGCTCCGGCTCCAGCTGAGCGCGGCTCCCGGCCCCGAGCGCTTCCGCCTCGGTCTCCGCGGCGGCCCCGACTCGGGCCCTGAGCCGGTATGGGGCGGGGGAGGGGCGGGGGCGGTGGGGCGGCGCCGTTGCCCGGGCGGCTCGCGTGATGCTCCCCCCTCCCCCGGCAGAGCTTGCTGGAGTACGGCCTGAAGGAGATCTCGTACGAGGCCAAGAGCGGCACCTGCCACGAGCTGAAGGTCCTGGCGCGGCCCGACGACCCGCTGGTCTTCCACTTCGAGGACGAGCAGGAGGCGCAGGCCTGGTGGGCGGTGCTCAGCAGCTCCCTCCGCGAAGTGCACCAAGGTCGGCCGCTTCCAGAAGGACAGGAGGCCTCGGGGGCGGGCGCGTCTGCGTTGAGGCCTTGTCCGGGCTGCCTATCGCCAGCTGGGGTTTGGGGCTCCCCCTTTCTCCCAGGCAGAAGCTGGAGCCGAATGACGCTGGCCGATCCGGGCAGGGGAGGCGCTCCTGTGGGCGACCGGCTGGGTTTCCGGGGCGGAAAGAGACTTGTTCGTCTGGGGGGGCTGCTCTGCTCTTTCTGTGAATCATCCCCCCCCCCCCCGAGCTTTTTCTCTCCCCGAAGGGCTGGGCGCTGTTTGCGGCCTCAAAAAGGGAAACGTTCTCTCTCTCCAGCTCCTGGAGGAACCAATGGGCTCACCGGACAAGCCTCTTCCCAGCCTTTGGCTGCCCCTCTGCCTTTGGAGAGGGCAAAGAAAGGTTCGTACTGCCTATGCTGCTGCTAGCCGGGCAGCAAGTCAGCTCGGTTCCTTCCGTTTCGGGCTCTCAGACCGTTCAGGGTAGTTAAATTGAAATAGATGCAGTGACGCCAAATGTTGGAAACAGACAAATGTGTCCTTTTTAAAGTCTCAGCAGTTCTTTTTTGCTTCTTGGCAGCTCTTGATATCTTCAACTTTTGTGGTTCGTCTGCGAGGTTGGGGGGTCATTGGCCCTGTTTTCCCCAACTTCAGTGGGCAGGTCCAGTTGCTGTTCATGAGGGATGAGCAGGTTGACCGTCTGCCCCGTTTTATTTCATACAGGCACCTGGAGGTGCATTTGACAGTTTGGGGCCCAGTAGCATCAATCTGCAGATGGTACGCAGGCTGAATGGGAGATCCAGGTAGCCCTCAGCTTATGACTGCAATTGAGCCCAAAATTTCTGTAAAGTGAGATATTTGTTAAGTGAATTTTGCCCCATTTTATGACCTTTTTTTGGCCACAGATGTTACTAACTGAACAAATGCAGTGATTCAATGAACGTGGTTAAATGAATCTGGCTTCTCCATTGTGAAGGTCATAAATATAATTTCCAAACTTCCAAAATTTGATCGCATGACCATGGGGATGCAGCAATGTCCATAAGTCAGTCTTTTCAGTGCCTTTGTAACTTCAAAGTCACTAAATGAACATTGTGTTGTCAAGGATCACCTGTACAGCAGAAGTTTGTAGGGTCTCAGTAGGAAGAACCAGGTAAGACTTAATCTAGAGTGGTTAATTCTGAAACATCCTGGTTATTAATCCAGAAACTAATTCCGTGATAGTTCTAGAACAAGGTAGAGCTTGCCTGATCTCCAGGTTCTCCAGGAGGCACAGCTCCTGCAGGGTCAGCACTTGGAAGCTGTGGTCAGGAGAGCCATTGGCCAGTTTTAAGTAATGAAATCTTTTAGGACAACGAAGGCATCACTTGGCTGCATTGGCCAGGACTCTGTCTTGGGTATGGCATTGAGAGGGTTACCTAGATGATCATCTGCCACCTGGGAACTTGATCCAGGCCCACTTTGGCTCTGTGGGGCTGAGGACAGTGGAAGCTATCGCTGCCTCCATTACTGGACAGGGAGTTTCCAGCAGTTTTGAAAGAAGCTGTGACTTTTTTCCCTCTTGATTAAATCCTCCCTGAATCCATTGGTGTTGGATAAACTATTATCTAGTCACCAAGCTTTTGAGATAATGCAGTTTGAGACACTGGGGGCACGTTCAATACAGTATGGAAAAGTCATTTGGTTATTATTTAGATTTACAAGGCCACCAACCACACTCAGAAGGCACATTTTCTGACTAGAATTATTTTTTTAAAAAAAGTCTGTAAACTATTAAAATTAATGAGCTACAGCTCACCTCATCAAATGCAGAGTTTCTACCAGTTTCCTTATGATTTTGGGCTACCTTGGCTCCTCTTGTAATGCCAATTCAGTACTGACTCTAGGCACATGCAGATTAAAAACAGACAGGACACCTAAAACCAAACCATGCAGAACAATAAACTTTATTTAAACTGCATGATTTATCTCTAACTCTGTTCAGGTGGGACTCAGATAAGAGACTGAGACAGTATTGGTCTCACGGTTTTGCAGAGGTTCCACTCCTTCTTTGGCATGTGGGCCCTATCAGTTGAAGTGGGGAGGAGAGGTGGTCTTGGTGGTCCCAACGCTAAAGGGGTTCCAGGGGATCAGCCCACTCCCATTTGGGGTTCAGTATAGGTAAGCAGGTGACACCTGACTTTACATCCCCACTCTGAACTGTCAGGGGCTCAGAGGCTGTCAGGGTCTGGATGAGAGTAGAACGGGCTGAAACTGAACCCTGATACGTTGGAAATGCTACTTGGCCATTCACCGCTGCTGCTGGAACAGGGGTGGCTCCCGTGATGCAGGAGCCTTTGCCCACCTTTGGGTGAAACCCCAGTTGTTTAGACAGCTGCTGTGCTTGACCTGAAGCTAAAGACCACTTGGATGCTTAAAGCCAGAGTCCGTGTGCTGGCTGGTCCCATCATTGGGAATGTATTGTACATATCGGTCAGGCCCTGCACTGGCTGCTACTGGCACCTGGGTGCAATTTAAAGTCATGGGGTTTTTTTATCTATAAAGTCCTCTGTAGCTTGTCTGTCACCTGAACCTATTAAATTGTCCAGGGAAAAGCTGCTTGTGGTTCCCAATCTTCCAGGTGATATAAAGGGAGCTGGAGGCAGCAGCAGCAGTCAACTCGTATGGTCAACTCGTATGGTCCAAGAGCCTTGAAGAAAAGGTTGAAGATGCAGCCATTCTGGAGACAGTTGAAACCTCTTTATGGCTCATGTTTTCTTTTTGTCTATTTTCCTGTTAATGATTTTTGAAGTTTACCAAGGATGTTTAATATTTGCATTCTACAATGTGAGCAGGGTGCAGGCCAAAACTAGAGTAAATGAACGATAGTCTCCTCTTTTCTTCCTTAGAAGACTTGGTGCTCCACCTTTCTGCAGCCATCGAACTTGGAAACGAGGAGGAGGCCAGGCGCTGTGCTTCCTTGCTTGCACAGCAGCACACTGCTCTGCACATCCAGCTGAAGGAGTCTTGCTATCCTGCCAGCCAGATCAGGTGAGTCAGAGGAGAGGGAGGCCTCTCCTTTGCTTTGCAGGTGGCACCTCTGTAACTGGAGCTCTGCTTCCTCTTAGCATGAAGGTACATGTGGAAGATGCCTCCTGTTCTGCCAGCATCATGGCCCGGGTCCACACGCACACCACAATTGCCGCCCTCAGGCACCAGGTACTCAGCTAGCTGCTGCTTCCCTCTGGGTCAGCCTCTGGAAAGGCAGCATTGGACACAGTTGTGGGGGAACGCTTGATTGATGGTCCAGCCAAGCATACTTGGGAGGCATGCCCCCATGTGCCCACCTGCTTTGCCCACCAGGTCTTTCAGGATTATGGATTCCACCCCACTGTCCAGCGCTGGATTATTGGGCAGTGCCTGTGTGTGGACGACCGAACGGTTGGCTCCTACGGAATCCGGAAGGATGGCGATACGGCCTTCCTCTACTTGCTCTCAGCGAAGGGAGCCAACCTCTCCGAGCAGCGTTACAAGGAGGACAAGGACTGGGTGGTGCTCCAGCCACCCCCCTCAGCCATCCCTGGCAGCTCTGACGGCAGGCACAAAAGCAGCGCCAGTTCTTTGCCAAAAAAAGGTGAGCTGGGGAAACATAATCTCTCTCCCCCCCAAATATGCCTTTGGAGGAAGTCCATGTGCCTGCTTGGAAGGTGGCCAGACTGATCCTAGGGCTGCTTTCCTGCCCACAGGTGGGAAAGACCTCAACAGGAAGTCGGATGTTGGGCAGATCACTCGCTTCCTGGACTCTGTGCACATGAGTAAAATTCTTCCGTGTCGCACTCAGTCCCCCACATTCCCAGCTGCTGCCCCCCCTTCTCCTGTGCAGGTAGGTTGACAGCAGGGCAGGAGTTGGGTCCCTTCTGCCCTCAGCTGACCCCTGCCCATAGGCCCTGTGCTCGACTCATCACTGCCTGGCAGGTGGCACTGAGGCAGGGCTCCCTCTGTCCTCTGCCCAGGCCGGCTGGTCGTGCCCCACCTGCACATTCATCAACAAGCCCACCCGCCCCGGCTGTGAAATGTGCAGCACTGACCGTCCTGCTGGTTACGTGGTTCCTGTGAGCTACCGGCCGGACGATGTGGAAATGTGGCGGATGCAGCAGGAGAAAGAGGGCATCCTGCAGTACCAGAAGGTAGGCCCTTTGTGGTGGGGGTGGGAGAGGGAGGGGAGGGGGCTCCTTCTCTTTGCTGGAAGCATTTTGTCACACTGTCTCTGCCTGGGCTCAGGCCTTTCAAGCCACGTCTTGCTGAATCAGCTCCCATTCAGCCTGGAAGAGGCTGCAGATCTGCAAATGCGGGGCTGCTTTAAAATGGGAAATTTCAAAACGTGAAATTACACCTTTAGAATTTGCTTGAAGACTCTGGTCCTTCACCGGGTACAAGGTGGTAAAAGTACATATGTCCCCAACGCTGAAAGAGCCGGCACCAACTGCCCAGCTCCAGATGGAGGGGTGGCACACCTGGGAGCGCTTCCCAGCCCTCTCCGGTGTGGACAGCGTGGGTGGGCCAGAGCCCCCTTCTCTTCAGAAGGGCCTCCCCTTATGCGGACCTTAAACACCTGCAACTTCCTTCGTGGGAGCAGCATCAGCTCTGCTGTGCAAGGTTTGTCACAATTGGCTTCCACCCCAGATACCCTGGTGCGTGGGGAGCACCCCAGATACCCTGGTGCGTGGGGAGCAACTGCAACCAGTCCAGGCCTTTCTCCCTGCTGGCACCCCAGGAGGCGGCTTCTCGCCCCCTTTTAGGGAGGGTCCCACGGAGGACCCGGGGGGGAGGATGGGCTGGGATGTCAGCAAGGGTGGGCACGGTTGCCTGGTTCCACAGGCTCAGGTGTAGCACCCAGGCGGCCGAGGCAGGGGAGGTGAAGGCTCCGCAGTGGGGGAAGAGGGCTGAGCCAGCCGGTTTCAGGTTGGGAGGTCGTCTCCAGTGGGACTGCGCAGAACTCGGGGACTGCGTGACTTGCAGGGACCGACAGAGGAGCGTTGTATATTCTTAAAACTTTCTGTATAAAATTAGAAATGCCATATGTGCTTTGTCATTTTATAACTCCTGTTGCTTTATAAAAGTGACCTGTGCCGGTTTGTGTTACACTTTGTGTAGAAGCCTCTTGCTTTATCTTTTATGTTTACTTTTACGCGGCATCCTGTACCCTGCAAGACTTTCTCCCACCTTTGAGGCTTCCAGGGGGGTTGTGGCTTGTGGGGAGGGGGCGAAAAGCGAAGGAGAGGCCGCCGTTCACGGCCCCTGATGACCCTCTTCTCTTCTTTCTTTTTTCTCTTGTGGCAGGAAAAGGGAAGGAGAGAAGACAGTCCAGCTGTGCCCTATGCCCACAACCTTGGGCCCCTGGACGAGTTCATCCACTTCTCCTCGGAGTTCTCGTAGCTGCACTCACAGCCCTGGCCAGCTCCTCTGGCGCGACAGCTCCTGCCCCGACTGAGGCAGGCAGCAGAACCCTCCTTTGAGAGAGGGAGAGAAACAAGCATGGTCCCGCGGAGGGGGGCTAAGCATTGCCCTTTACCCAAAGATTCAGGCCAGGGTTGCTATCCCCTGTTGGGATTGGGAACTTACTAGGGGGCCGAGCTGCAGCCAAAGGAAGCGGGAGGATGGGCCTCTTCTCCACCAGTTCCCTCTCTGGGGTGGAGACTGAGAGGGCCAGAGGGTCGTTCCGGGGGCAGGGCTGCTCTGGCTGCCAGTGGGGACTGAGGCTTCCTCCCTGCCACCCTCCCCAACTGCCTTGTGGAGCTGCTGGGCAGGGGGCCAGGCCGTCTCTGCACCAGAAGCAGCCCTGCCCGAGGAGCAGCCTGACAATAAGGCAGCGTGTGGTGCCAGAGGGAAGCTGGAAGCAGAGGCGCCCCGCTGCATTCTTCCAGGGCCTCTCTGGGTGGGGTGGCACTTCAGAAAGTTAGAAGGTTGTCCTTGGGCCAGGTTTCTTGGCAGGAGACAGATCGGCTGGGAGCCGTTGGCCCACTGGGGCTAAGGGTTACCGAGCGTGTCCCAAGCTGGGGAGCCCCAAGACCAGGGGATCTTTTCTTGGGTTGCTTGGGCCCAGCCTGCCTGCTGGTGAGCATCAGCAGAGGGATGAATTCTAGAGGACAAGCGGCCTCCAAGTCCTTCACTGAACCGTGGTTTTGGGTACCGTTCTGAGATGGGTTAATTTCTACATCTTGCATTTGAACATTTGAAGTTTTGAAGTGAATTGGAGATCCTGTTCCATTAAAAGATGCCTTTGGGCCAAGTGGCCCATCCAGCAAATCTGCCTTGCTTTCTTGACTGAGCCAGGAGGGGGAGACCCCCCAACAATGAGAAATGGGGGTGGGGTGGGGAGTCCTTGTGGGAAATCCCCTCTGGAGAGGGAGTGTCTGGGGAGCCAAGAGGCCCCCTGTGAGAGGGGCCACATGGGACTCTGGGTCATCTTCTGAGGAGTCCCCTTGCTGCCCTTGGAGCTTGAGAGGCCCCTCATCGCAGCTGGCATCACCCGAGGGAATCGTGGCTTGGCTTGGTGGCCTCCGCATGGGGGCTCTCTCTGCACCTATTGGGCCAGAAGGTGCTTGAAAGGGGGAACAAAGTGGGGAGAGGGAGGATGGACCCCCCAGAAAAACCCACAGCTCTTGAATCAACGCCTGGCTTCCTCTTGCGGGTACCAGGTTCACGAAATCGGGTGGGGTGGGGAGTGGGAGTCCCTCCTCTTCTGCATAAATAAAACCACCACAGTGGCTGGGAATCAGGCAGCGTGTAAATTTAATACTGTTGTACGACATCAGAGGAAAAGGGGTAGAGAGTTGCCTTCCAAGAAATGGATCTGTGGTTTTGATTGTTGACAAGGATGGTATTTTCCACGCCCCCCAAAAAACCCCTTTGCTTTCTCAATGCCCACACTAGTCTAATGTGCCACCCCCATCTTGCCATTGCCTGGGTTTGCGGGCAGGGATGTCATTGTGTTTTACAGCCAAGTGGCTGAATTAGCAAATGAATCCTGTTTTCTACCACCCGGTTCGCTTCTTTGATGAATGGTTGAAAATCTTGGGGAAGTGGTTCCCCTGGGTGGGAGCAGTTGTGACCCCCCCCTCCAGGGCCACTCTGAAAGTCTGAATGGGTAACTGCTCGAAAGCCTTGCGGTCGGCTGAGCCCCAGCTGGAGCCCAGAGGAACTGGGGTGCTGTCCACCTCAGCATCGGTCCTCGGGGGCTGTGCAGGTTGGGCCCTGGGCTGCCAGGGGCCCAGGAAGTGGCTACCACTGGCCCATGGGCAGGAAGCACAGCTGCTTGGCTTCCTGTGGTTCTCAACATGGAAACGATCCAATTGCTTTTTAGACCTGGGTGTTCTGCAGCAAAACCTACACATTCTTACAGACTGGAAAGCCTGCATTAGCACTATATAAAACCCCTCAATCCAAAGAGACGGAGCCGGGAGAGGATCCGCTTTCTCCGGGAGACCTTAATCCTGGTTGACGTCAGATCAGTTCAAGATCTGTTTTGTCCATTGAGCCGTTGGATGAGCCCAACCTTCGCCAGCAAAGCCGGAGCCCGGGCCAAACCGTCCCTTGTCAATGCCACATGAGCGCACTTTCCAAACTGGCCACACATCCACCGGGACCGGCAATGTCCGGGCCACAATTGGCTTGTTTGACCTGGCAAAGACCACGATTATTGTGCACCTCCAAGTGTTCAAGGACTGACAGGATAGCTGCCTGCAAGGAAGACCAATCCTCCCATTCCCCACCATCCTAGTCAGGGCAGAAGAAGCTTCTTGGATGAGAAGTGAAATGTCTTCCAAAGAAACGAAGTCCAGTTGCCTCCTGAAAAAGCACCTTTGGGGCAACCATGACCCGGATGACGGAGAATCTCGACAGACTTTGAGTTCAGAGGATCTTCCCCACTGAACGTTTGGAGGCCGAAGGCTTCCCCGGTGTCTGCCACAAAAAGTGTCAGGGTCCCAGGGCAGAACTCTTTTCGGGGTGGGCGGGGGCTGGCCTTGGTCGGAGTGACCCTCTGCTTGAAAGAGCAGGGCGCAGAGTGGGAATCCTGGACCCTTGTGGTCACGGGTTGCCTGACTCCAGCTCCACAGCCATTGGAGACGGGTTGGATTCCACTCGGGCTGGGCAGCTGGTTGCTCTTTTTTAGGGGCTTGGCACTAAATCCTTGAAGCCCCCCCCCCTCCAATCTGCCCAGCCAGGGCAGGACCATTGTCTTCCTCTTGGGGAGGAGGCTTTTCTTCAGACAATCCTTTGTGAATCCCAGCTTCCTTCTGCAATATTGCTGAGACTTTGTGCAGGAGGGTCGATGTTCAGTGGTTATGGCTTTGCGGCCCCTTGCTTCGGTGCTCAGTCCTTCCCCAAGGAGGCTCTTCCGGTTCCAGGCTTCTCCCTGGGACGCATTTCACACGCTGAGGAAGCAGGGCTGAAATCGGTTGCCTCTCCTGGGGTTATTGGTTCACCTGACAGCGTCCTGATGCGCATGTTTCACCGAGCATCCTTATTTCAGGGCTGCTGTCTGGGAGTTCAGCTGCCTCGGGCTGGCTTTACGGGGAGCGAGTGGGTTTGAAATGTGACAAAGCAATTCACTGATAAATAAGCAGCTTTTCAAACAACAGTGAAGGGCCACGGTGAAGAGCAACATGGCTTCCTTGTCCTCTGAAAGGCGGGCGGGAAGATTTAATCCGTGAAGCTGCTGCCCCAGCTTCCCCACTGCTTGCAAAGAAGGCGCCTCCTCTTCCGCAAGGGCAGAGACTCCAGCCAGGCTGGGAATGCCACAAACCCCACTGGCTGCTGTCCTCACCCTGTGCCCTCCGTGCCAGGGGGCTCTGAGGAGCAAGGCGGATGCACAGTGGACATTTTGCGTAGCTGTTGATGGAACATTTCCAGGGATTGTGCTCTGAGCCCTATCAGAGCCCGTGCCTACACCCCGCCTTCCTTTTGACATCCTCAGGCTCTGCTTGTCAGGCCTCTGGCAAGCTCCCAAAGGGCCTCCGGGCCCCCTTTACTGCTGGCTGCCGAGCCCAGCTTCCTGCCCTTCCTCCTGCAGGCTCTGGAGCAGGAGCGGCTGCAGAATTTCCAGCAGCTATGCCAGCTGGAGGAAGAGGCCTTGGTGCCCAACCAGCAGGAGATGGAGTGCCGGATCTGTTACCTGAAGGTGGAGCCAGGCAACGGGGTGCTGCTGAGAGAGTGTCTGCACAGCTTCTGCAGGTAAGGCACCTCACCTGCAGCGGGAGGGAGGGAGGCAGGGCTGGGCCTCCCCTCGAGCCACGCTAAGTCGCCTTCTCCTTCCACAGAGCCTGCCTGCGCCAGCTGGTCAACTGCAGCCAGGACCCCCAGGTGTCCTGTCCCTTTCGGGACGATTACTACGCCTGCACCAGCCACCTCCAGGACAGGGAGATACGGGCGGTGAGTCCAGGCAAGGGAGTTGCCAAGGCAGCCCTGCCTTGGGGGGGGGGGGGGGGGGGGGGGGCTTGAGGAAACCGGGGGGGGCAGGATTCTGAGCCGGCTCCTCCCCCTCCCTCCCCCCCGCTCTGCAGCTGGTGACCCAAGAAGAGTATGAGCGCTTCCTGGAGCGGCGGCTGGCGGTGGCCGAGAGCCGGGCGCAGAACAGCTACCACTGCCGGACGGCCGACTGTCTCGGGTGGTGCGTCTACGAGGATGATGTGAACGAGTTCCGGTGCCCCATTTGCTGGGCTCTGAACTGCCTCGTCTGCAAGGTGGGCCCAGCGGGAGATGCCTCAGACGCCCCCCCCCCAGTCCTTGCTTGGCCCAGGAGTGAGTGGGGAGGAACACTGGCAGGACCAGGTGGGGCAAATCCCTGAATTTGCACCCTTTAGCTGCTCCTGCTGCCCCTTCAAGGGGGGGAGAGAGGTTCTCAGCCCCTGCACAGGGTGGAAGGGCCAGGCTTGAAGCTGCCTCTGCCCACAGGCCATTCACGAGGGCATGAACTGCAAGCAGTACCAGGACAAGTTAAAGTCCCAGGCTCATCACGATGCAGCCGCCCGAGAGACTAACAACATGCTGAAGGTCAGGCCAGCCCCCTCCCTGCTTGCGTTATACAGCCTGGGCCTTCCGAGCAGCTGACTCGGTGCCCTCTGTCCCGGCAGATGCTGGTGCAGCTGGGGGAGGCCATGCATTGCCCCGCCTGCCGCATCGTGGTGCAGAAGAAGGGTGGCTGCGACTGGATCCGGTGCCCCGTCTGCCAGACAGAGATCTGCTGGGTGACCAAGGGGCCGCGCTGGGGGCCAGGGGTATGTGTCCCCGGGAAAGGGAGCAGCGGGAGAAGAAGGCCAGCCCCACTCCTGAGAGTAGGCCGTGGGGGGGCTTCCTTAGCCCCCCTCCCTGTGCTGGCCTTGGGAGGGGCAGGAGGCTGGAAAGGAGGGTCACCTGCCAGGTCACCCCCACTCACCCCTTTCTTGCAGGGCCACGGTGACATCAGTGGGGGCTGCCGGTGCAACGTGAATGGAGTGAGATGCCACCGGCTGTGCCAGAACTGCCATTGAGCGCTTGGCAAGAGGAAGCGGGCGGGCAGGCAGCCTTATACCCGCTACCCCCCTGCCCCCATCTCAACAGCTCCACTGGGGTCAAGCCTAATTTGGGGGGGGACGGGGTGCCCAAGGCCTGTGGCTTTGCCCCCAGCTTGGAAGGCAGCAACCCCAGGAGGTCTGCTTTCTGACTTCACTGGCAGCAGGAGAGTCAGGAAACTGGTGGGGTCTCCCTCTCCCTCAGATTGCCTGATTCCAAAGACACCCCCACCCACCCCCGCTTTGGCTGACACTCCTGGGCAACCAAGGCACAGCTACTCCACGCGGAGAGAGCCGGAGGAAGGGAGGGGCTCCCACTCTCGTTGCTGCACAGGGGCTAAGAACCTTCCCAATAAAAGAAAAACACGCCAGCTGTGCACCAGTGGTTCTTTTGGGGGCTGATGAAGGATTGCAAGGGGGTGGAGGGTCTGCAGGCTGGGAGGATTCTGGGTGCCTCAAGAAAGCAACTAACGCCTGGGTGAAGAAACATGTTTATTGGGGGCCTGCCACCCCTCACCCCAGGGTCCTCTTGCTAAAGCTGAGAGAGCGGCTGGACGAATGGCGAGAGACATTAAATAGCAGCCAAAGGACTTGGGGGAAGCGGCCCACCCCCCACCCAGCTGCACAAAGGATGAAGCGCCATCAGCGCTCTGACACCGGTGGCCGGTCTACCTCATGCAGAGGTCAGTCACGACGCTGGTAGAACATTTTCCTGCTCAGTGTAACCGAAAACTTGTGCCTTGTCATCAAGAACACGAAGGGTATCGCCACGGATGCAATTAGTATTGCCTGGGTGAAGAGAGCAGCCACTGTCACAGAGTTGCCGCAAGGCACCACCCTACAGCCAGCTTCCCTGCTGCCCCCACCAGGGAAGCAGCAGCAGCTCCTGGCTCTGCCTGGCCCACCAGGCCACAACCAATGGGGAGCACGCACCTTGAGGCCTAGCAGCTTGCGGTCATCGAATTCCGGTTCTCCTGCCCATCGCAAGAAGGTGCAGACGTCCTTTGCAACCTGCGACATGGTGGCAGGCGTGCCTGTAAAGGAGCAGACCTGGGTGATCTCCAGCCAAGTCCAGGAAGAGGCCTCCGGCCACCCTCAAGCCCACTCACCGTCATCGTATTCCAGAATGTCGTTGTAGATAGGAGGAGCCATGGCTATTGCTTGTCCGGGGAAGTAGGGGTTGTAATAAAGGCCCTCTCGCATTGTCACGCCAACAGGGGGGTCGCAGTAGCCAGTGAGAAGGGAGTAGACGTAGTCCTCGCCCCCATGCCTGAAAGGGAAGGGCGTGAGGGCCCAGCTTCTCCAAGCGTCTCCTCTGCTTGGCAATGCCAACCACCACGTGCCCAGACCCCTGCCTCAGGCAGGATTACCTGGCTTTGAGAATGAGGCTGAGGTCAGGAGGCAGGGCCCCATTGTTCGCCGCCCGCGCTGCTTCAGCGTTAGGGTAAGGGCTGGGGAAGCGATCGGACAGCTTGCCAGACCGCATGTACATCTCGCCGTTCTCATTGGGTCCATCCTGCACCTCCACCTAAAGGGTGAGAGGCCAGCCTCGCTTGACAAACCTCCATCTTTCCCCAGAGATGGGATAGCTATTTTTGTCCACCTGCATCCATCCCCACCTCAAGCTAACCAGCAGCGTGACACGGCCACCAGCCCTGCAGCCAGCCTCTTGGAGGCAAGAACCAGGCGAGACAGCCCAGAGTGGAGCCCATGACGCCCGAACCAGCTGCACGCTTTGCTTACCTCTGCAGCCAGCACCTTGGCTTCCTCTTCAGTGTGGGTAGCACCCACAAGGTTGCGAAAGGCCAAGTACTCCATGCTGTGGCAAGCGGAGCACACCTGCTTGTACACCTGGTAGCCACGTCGGACGCTGTGGACACAAATGTTTCCTTCAGGCCACGAGCCTCACAAGGCAGTCCTTACTTGTGAGGTGGCACTGCCCGAGACTGGGACCCTCTGAATCAGCCCAGTGTGCCCAATGCCGGAGGAAAGAGGCAGCTGGGCCAAGCTCAGAAATGACCGTCTGTACGGAAGGCAGGCAGAAGCAGCAAAGGGAGGGGAGCCAGATGAAGGACGGGACACTGACAGAGGAACCCTGGCAGCTGCTCCCTGTCCGGAGGGGGCAAAGCCAAGCCAAGCGGGTGCCCCAGCGACCCTTGCTGGGCATTGAGGCCACCCACCTGCTGTGGTCCAGGGCAGTCAGGAGGCCATTGTGGCTCCAGGGGTAGCTGGGTGCATGAAGCTCCAATTCCGAGGCCTTCACAGTTCTCTGGAGGGCCCAGGCCAGCCCTGCCCCGCCGACCGTCAGAACGCCCAGGGCGCCCAGGGCCACCCTCCTGCCCCGGGACAGGCCGGCCACGGACGCCACGTTGGCCTGCAAAGAAAGGCAGCTGGGCAAATTGCCCGCAAGCTGAGTGGAAGCCCCCCCAGGGCCCCACGAAGCTCCCCGCGGGTTTTCCCCTGAGCCCTTGGCGGGCGTCTCCCGGGATTCCCCAGCGAGCCTGAAGCCTGAAGTGGCCCAGGGGGAGGCGCGCGTGGGGCCACCCCACTCAGACCTCCAAGGGGACCGGGACCGGGACCGCCTCCCAGCCTCTCATCCCCCTCGGAGCGCCTTCAGCTGAAGGGACCGGAGAGCCGGGCTGCCTGGCCGCGCTCCAGCCTCCCTGCCCGAGGCGCCCCGCGGGGCCAATCCGGCGCGGCCGCCCCATGCCGCATCCCGCTCGGCGCCCGGCAGCCTCCGCCCCCCCTCCTCCTACCGGCAGCCGGGCCGCTTCCCTCCCGCTCGCGTCCTTCGGGGCGCCGCAGTGCAGCAGCCGGGGGGGAGCCGGGCCCGCGGCGGGGTGGGGCGCGGGGTGACCTTGGGGCGGAACGCGACCGGAGCCCGAGGGGGGCGGAGGAACCGGCGCGCGCGTCGCCAGGGCCGCCTCGCCGTACCCGCGGATGGGGGCCGCCGGGCAGGGCCGGGACCAGGAAGCGCCCCCGGGAACGCGCCAGGCTCCGCGTCGCCGCCGCCGCCGCCACCGCAGCCATCTTGGGGGGAGACGAGGCGAGACAGCTTTCCCACAAGGTGCCGCGCGGCGGAAGTACAAGCGCAGCTCCCGCCGCTTCCGGCCTCAGAGCGACGCCTGGGGTGGGCTAGAGCGGCGGCGCGCCGGTTTCCGTAGGGCACGTCACGCGAGGTTCTTTCGGGCCTCCCCGGATGGAGCAGGCAGATCTACGAATCCCGGAGAGGAGCCCCCCTCCGCTTACTCGCGGGTCCTCAGCTCCGGTTCGATTGCGGGAGGCTCCCAGGAGGGAGGGCTGAACCCGAACCGATCAGCCAATCAGAAGAGAGCTGGAAGGGCGCCTTGGAGGTCTTCTAGTCTAGCCCCCTGCTCAAGCAGGAGACCCTATACCACGAGACAGGTGGTTGCCCGGTCTTCTTAAAATATTCAGTTGCAATCAAGAGTTCGAAGGTACCTCGTGGGTCATCTAGTCCACCCCCCCCTCCTGCCTAAGCAGGAGACCCTAAAAAGCCTCGTTATCCCGCCCCCCTTCTTCAACCAGCCATGCCCGGTTCCTGGAGTCTTCCTGCGTTTTAGCCTCCAGGCCTTCAATCCTCTTCGTTGCCCTTCTTTGCACTCCCCCCCCCCCAAGCCTCACCCTCCTTTTTGTAAACGTGGGGACCTCAACTGGGTGCAGCACTCCAGGCGTGGCCTTTCCTAGGGATTCGTGGAGCGGCACGAATGACTTCATGCGATCTTCATTCTGTGTCTGTTTATGCAGCCAAAGGATCGTGTTAGCCTGGCTGGCTGCTGCCTCCGCTGCCCACCACTGGCTCCTGGTTAAGGGATCATCCACTGGGACACCGAGGTCCCTCCCAAGAGTTACTGGTTTTGGAGCCAGGTTTCCCCTAATCTGTACTTGTCCCTTTGGCTTTTCCTGCCCAGGTGAAAAAACATCTTGGTTTTTTCCTATTAAATTTCATTTTGTTGGTCAGGGCCCATTGCTCAAGTTCAATGTCCTTCTTTTGAATTCATGGTCCACGAACCTCGCCCCGGCCGTCACCCTCTCGAGCCTCAGCTTCGCAACAGCCTGGAGTCTTCATTGATTCAGGTATTGTGGGTGCCTGAAATATTGACCGGGGGGGGGGGGGGGGAGGCGTACACACAAATCCACTCTTTGCCCCACAACATCCAAAGTCTTTTTATTTTGCTAAAATTGTTTCCAGGCAAACCACAGCTCCTGCCTCCCCCCCAGCCCTCCAGAGTCTTTCTGGCTTTTGCAACCACAGCAAAGACCAAGAGAATCAGGGCCCCGTGGCCCTCTGTGCCCCGAGCCAACCAAAGTGAGGCCCCAGCCTGCAGCCAGCCGGACATTCAACGCTGTGAGCATGGCAGCTGCCACCTTCTTGGCTCCTTGGAGAGCTCTCTGGGCAGCAGCAGCTGCTGTGCAGGAGGAGGAGGGGTCCAGGCTGCCCCCCACAGTCCACTTCAAAGCCTTGCTCGCCTCTGGTGAGCTACTTCCAGAAGAGCACGTTCCAGAAGAGCAGCCAGCAGGGGTACACAAAGATGGCCACGAAGGGGAAGACGATGGAGCCATAGAGGTAGTGGTCCAGCAGCCCCTCGGCAATCACCTGGAGGAAGCGCTGCCAGCCCTCCAGGGGCGAAATGGGATACTCCATCAGCTCTTGGTACAGGAAGATGCACAGGAGGAGAGTGACAGCCGGGGTGACCAGTAGCAGCAGCCCCGCATACAGGTACCTGTCAGGGAGAAGGGGCTTCCGATCAGGCCCACCTGACCCTAGTCCTATGCCCAGCCTGCCCCTCCCTCCTGCGGGGCATCTGCCGGTTCTCTGCTGATCTGATCAACAGGCCCGGGGGATCATGCAGAGAGGCAGCCACAAGCCGCCGCTGCTGCCGCCTCCTGCGCTGCCCAGGTGGCTGACTGGTTGGGCTCGAGCTCCTGGCCTCTTTTCCAAGCTTAAATTGTTGAGGGGCAAATTGTGGCCAGCCTGGCACTGCCCCCCTCCCCGCAAGACAGCCCCCTCTCTCTTTCCCACCTATTGAACTGCAATGGGCCCAGTGTGCAAAGGTTCTGGCTAACGATTCCTTCGTCCAGGAATCAGGAAGAACAGGAAATGGCTCTGCTCCTGTCCCTGATTTTGGGCACAATCGTTCTGCACTTTTGAGCTTCAGGGTCGGTGGGTCGCCCAACAGGATTCATGCTTGTAGAACCACGGGCCTCCTCAACGCCAGCCTTTGGTGCCTGGAGAGGGTCCTTTGGCTCAAAAACTTCCCTTTCGCCCTGGAGAGCGTCACCGGGGTAGGGAAGCAGCCCCCACAGCCCTGTGACTGTGTGCCCTCCCCCACTGCTGCTTAGTAGCCCCTGCAATGCCACTGCTGCCCCCCTTGGGACGTACCTGGGCCCCGTGGGTTGCACAACCGCTGCCACGGGCGCCATGGTGACCGTCAGCAAGAAGCCCAGGGAGAAGTTGATGAGGGCGACGCAGCTCAGCTGCATGGCCAGGTAGAGCAGCGCAAATAGCTTCAGCATCATCCAGCCCTGGTTGCTCCCGGAGCCCATCAAGACTCTACAAGGCGGGAAGGCCGGTTTGTCCGGGCAGAATCTCCCAGAGAGTCACCTTCCTGCTCCTCCCCTTCAGACCTGGGTGCAACCCTTGGCGGAAAGCCAGGCTCCCACCCCTCCATTACCTATGCGTGTTGTGGGGCAAGGCCAGCCCGGCCACGTAAATCCCGATACTGGTGAGCACCACCGCCTCCGACTCAGAGACCGGGAAGTGCTCCGTGGCTACCTGCTGCCCCCAGACGGGCACAAAGTACAGCGCGAGGCCCGTGGCATGGCAGATGAGAAGCGGGGGGATCAGGGTCAGCACGCTGGGCCTCGGATCCTGTCCCGGAGGAAGATGGCAGGAGTTATGGGGATGCCCCACTCCACCTCACCCCAAGCAAAGGAACAACGGAGCCAGAACTGGCCCGTTTTCCCCCCTCCCCCAAAAGGCTGGAGGGCTGGACAGCAGACCGAACCCATGGCGTAACTCTTATGCCCGGAGAGAGAGGTTGCTGCCACGAGCACAAGACCCGCCTTCCCCAGAGCTAAGCCCACCTCCACAGGAGCAGGATTCGAATCCTGGTCTCCATCGCAGAGTTGGCTCCCGTCCATGTCGAAACTGCTCAGCTTCACCCACAGGTCCAGGGCGTTGAGGGAGGAAGGAGTCCAGGAAAACAGGCACGGCATAGGCGAGCCCCAAACAAGACGCCCGGAGTGCCCCCCGACGGCGTCTGATTGGAAGGAGCCCCTCACTGCCCCCTCTGGACCAGAGGCGACCCCCAGCCCTGGGCGTCTCTCTCGCACCAAAGGCCCGCCTTCGCATGCTGGGGAATGAGAGCTCCTCCCTCCTGGGTGGGCAGAGAACAGGTCCCTCCCTCTCCCACCACCCAGGCTCCTGCAGTGGGCCCAACCCTTCTTGCTGGGCAGGTGGCCCTGAAGGACTCAGCTGGGAGCTTCTCCAGCACCCCACTTTCAGGCAGGAGCCCCACCCCGGCGGCCCTCCCCAAAGCAGATATGCCTCCAGGAAGGCTGCCCCCGCCCCTTCCCGGTGAGCAGGGCCACCTGCTGGCCTGGCTGGCTGCCTCCACTGGAGGAGGATATCTTGAGGACGAGGATGAGGAGGAGGAAGCCGAAGGCCGGCATGTAGAGCCCGATAGAGACGAAGCGGGAGAGCGAAGGCAGCAGGTAGAAGAAGTAGGACTGGTGCAGCCGCTCCAGCAGGTTGTTCAGCTTCCGGAAGATGCCCTCGAAGGTCCTGGGGGAAGAGCGGGCAAAGGCTTCCGGCTTCCCGTCCCCGGTGGCCCCTGGTTGGATCTCAACCCACTCTGATACTCACACGCCCATCACGCCCATGTCGAACTTGTACTGGCGGAAGCTGTTGATGCCACGGATGGTGATGGCCTCAATGTGGTAGCGGAGGAAGAGACCGTGGTCCCCCTGTGGGTGGCCCGAGCCCTGCTTGAGCACCATCAGGAGCAGCGTCTGCAGGGAGTGCAGGTAGCCTGGCAGGGAGTCCCAGTCGGAGCGCTGGAGCTGCAGGGGGGGGCAGAGGAGGCTTTCAGCAGGGCAGGCCCTGTCCAGTCGTTGGCCCTGGGAGCTCGGGCGAAGGAGGGACGCCACCCCCCCAAGCGCGGAGGGATCCTGCCGACAGGCTGACCCCCGCCTGCTCAAGCAGAGGCCGAGCCTGACTCGAGGCACCTGCTCCAGCCTGGGGGAGCCGATGGCTGAGAGGCTCTCCCCTCCGGCCGGCCTCCCGTGTACCTTGCCCTGGATGGTGCACAGCAGCCCGTTCTTCTGGCAGAAGGAGTAGAAGAGGTTGACCAGGTCCAGGTTGGGCAGCTGCCCGTTCAGCCCCTCCACGGCCACATCGAAGCTGGTTATGACGTCACTGCTCAACTCCAGAGAGATGGCGGCCTGGATGGCTCCCGCTCGCCCGAACATCCCCGACGAATGCGTCTCTGCAGAGGGCCCAGCGGTTGTGTGGGTGCCTTCGCCAGAGCGGCCGACCGATAATATTCCCTAGTGGCTACACTTAGCGCCCCCCCCCCCCCCCCCGCCCGAAGGCTGCCAAGGGGCCCAAAGCGGGGTCTGCCGCCCCGGGGGGGGGGGGGGAGTAAAAGCCCTGCTCCTTTTAAGGAAGCCTTGGCTGAAAGCAGGAGGGGCACGGCAGGGGTGGCGGAGCGGAGCCCCAAAGGGGAGGCTGGGGGCCCAGGAGCGGAGCCCCTACCCGTGACGTTGACGTCGTGGTAAGCCTCCAGCCAGGCCTCCATGCCGACCAGGTCGTGCTCGTTGACCAGGAAGATGATGTCCTTGGCCCAGTAGGTCTGGCCTGCGAGGGGGGGCGGGAGGGGCAGCTCAGCACCGGCCCTCCTCTCCCTCCGACGACGCCCCCCGCCCGCCCCCGACTCACCGCGGAAATGCGCGGCCAGGGCCAGCATCAGCCCCACCGCCTGGCTGTTCCGCTGCTGCCCGTCGCCGCAGGGCACGCTCAGCACCAGCGACTCGGTGCTGGCCGCGCGCGGGGCCCGCAGGATCCCGTAGACGTTGGTCCCCCTCACGGTCTGCGCGGGGAGAGGAGAGGAGGGGAGCCGCTTGGGCATCGCCGCGCCCGGCCGCCCGCCGCCCGCCCGCGCCCCGCCCGCCCGTACGTGTCTCTCGCGCGCCTCGTCCGGGAAGGGCAGCGTCCGGGAGAAGCTCTGCGCGAAGACCTCCAGGCCCAGCGCCCGCAGGCTCTTCTCCAGCCAGGCCGCCGGCAGCGCCCTGCGGGGAGGGAGAGCAGCGTTGGGCCCCGGCGCCCGCCCCGCCCGCCCGCCCGCCGGCCGGCCCCCCCCCCCCCCCCCCCGACTCACCCGCCGGCCTTCCTGCGCTGGGCGGCGAACTCGCGGGCGAGGGCCAGGGCGCGGTCCCCGCGGGCGAAGCGCTCCTCCACCATGGTGGAGCCCATGGCGTTCTCCGACATGGCGGCGCGCGGCGCCAGCGGCTGGAAGGCCAGGCCCAGGAACCAGCCCAGCCCGGCCACGAAGCTCAGCGCGCTGCGGGCGAGAGGGAGAAGGGGAGAGCGGCTCAGCCGCGCGGCCCCCGCCCGCCCCGCACCCCGCGCCCCGCGCCCCGCGCCCGGCCCCACCAGAGCGGCGCGTGCAGGCGGAGCAGCAGCCGGGAGAGCGCGCGGCGCCAGTGCGGGTCGGACAGCAGCCCCATGGCGCCCGGCCGGCAGAAACGGCGGCGGCCGAGGAGGAGGAGGAGGAGGAAGCGCCGCCCCGGAAGACGCGCACGGCCCGCCCGGCGCCGGGGAGGAGCGCCCCAGCCGGCCCGCAGCCCGCCCGCCCCCTTTGCCGTCCGGCTGGCGAAGAACTGCACGGGCGCTCGGGAAGGGCGGAGCTTTTTTATTGGGGGGCGGGGGAGGGAAGGGTCCGGGCGGCCCCGCTCAGTTCCCGGGCAGGGCGGCCCCTCCGCGCAGGTGCTCGCGCACCACCTGGTCCAGCACGGCGTGGACGTCGCGGCAGGCCTTGCGGGCGGCCTCGGCGATGCGCTCCAGGTGCTCCTCGTGCAGCCGGCCGTTCATCTCCAGCAGGGCGATCTGGTCGGCCTTGGGCAGCAGCGCCAGCGCCACCTGCGGCCCCCCGGCCGCCTCCTCCGCGTAGTTCAGGTCGGCCAGCGCCGTCTCGTCCACGAAGCCCGCGGAACTGGCGCACACGTAGTCGCGCAGCGGGATCCCGGCGTCGATCACGGCGAGGGTGGCGGCGTTCACCGAGGCGCAGTAGTTGCCGCCGTCCGCCTGCAAGATCTGAGGCCGGCCGAGCGGCGGTCAGCGCCCCCGTCCGCCCGCCCGCCCGCCCGCCCGCCGCCGCCCGCGGAGCCCCACCTGCACGTAGATGTCGATCTGGGAGCGCGGGAAGAGCCGCGTGAGGATGGCGGCCTCGAAGGTCTGCTTCAGGTGCAGCGTCATCTCGCTGGACTTGCGGTCGCCGTGGGGCCGCCGCTTGCGCTCGCCCGTGCTGAAGGTGGCCATGCTGAACTGGCAGTTGACCAGCGCCTGGTCCGGCGGCGCCTTGCTCCGGGAGCCGCGCACCTGCCGGGGAGACGGGCGGGCAGGCAGGCAGGGCTGGGAACCGCCTTAGCCCCCCCCGCCGCCCACGCCCGCCCGCCCGCCGCCCCGCCCGCGCCGCCCCTTCCTACCTCGTGCGGCCCGTAGACGACGGCCAGCGCCTTGGTGTTGCCCTGCTCCAGGTAGGCGGAGCCGTCGGCCTGCGCGAAGACGCCCATGCGGGCGCGGATCTGCCGGAGCTCGCCGGCGCGCCGCCCGTCCACCCGGTAGCCCTGCTCCGACAGCAGCTCCAGCCCCGCCATGCCCGCCCGGCGCTTCCCGGCCTGCCCCGCGCCCCGACGGGGGGGCTGCAGGCGCCGCCCCCTCGCTGCTCGGCGCGCGCAGCGGCTGCCCCGCCCCGCCCCCCTGGCAGCCGGGCGGGGCTCGAAGCGGGGGTCGCTGCCGCGGGCCGGAGGCGGCGAACTGCGCTGTCTCCGACGGGGGACCGGCCGCTCTGCCTCCTTCGCCATGGCCGCCCCGCAGGCGGACAAGTTCCAGTTCGCCATCGACCGCGGCGGCACCTTCACCGACGTCTTCGCCCGCTGCCCCGACGGGAAGACCCGCGTGTTGAAGCTGCTCTCCGAGGACCCGGCCAACTACCGCGACGCCCCCACCGAGGGCATCCGCCGCATCCTGCAGGAGGTCAGCGCGGCCGGCCGCCTCCCCTAGCCGTCGATGGGGCCCTGCGAGGCCCGGAGTTGGGGCCTCTGCCCCACGCTCCCCCCCCCCCCCGGATTGAGGCCGGTGCTGGCAGCCGCAGGCCTGCCCCGCTTCTGCACCCGGGGAGACTTGGGGAGGGGAGGGAGCAAGGAGAGGCGGCAGCCGGCCGAGGTGCCCCCTTCCCTTCGGCAGGAGTGCGGGCTCCCCTTCCCCCAAGACCAGCCCCTCAGCACCACGGGCATCGAGTGGATCCGGATGGGCACCACGGTGGCCACCAATGCCCTCCTGGAGCGGAAGGGCGAGCGCTTCGCCCTGCTGATCACCAAGGGCTTCCGGGACCTGCTCTACATCGGGAACCAGGCACGGCCCAGCATTTTTGACCTGGTCAGTGCTGTGAGCTGCAAAGGGGACTCACACCCACGCACCCAGCGCCTCTGCTGTGTCTCAGGCAGGTCGGCTGATCTCCCTGCCAGCTGGCACCTCCTTCCCCAGCAGCAGGGAGGCTGGGTGCCCTGCTACACCTGGGTTTGGCAGCAGCGGCAGCCAGCGGTGTGGCGGCAACTGGGGGCCTGGAAGCCCCTGCCCCCCTCTATTGGGTCTGCCCCACCTGTGCCCGAAGGGCTGTGGCTGTGGAAGCTGGAGGTCCTTTTCCTGGCAGGGGCCTCTCTTGCTTTTCCTGCCTGGGCTCCCCCCAGGCAGGCAGAGGCAGCCCTGAAGGCCGCTCTCCCCCAGGAGGTCCAAATGCCAGAGGTCCTGTATGAGGCAGTGCTGGAGGTGGACGAGCGCCTGATGCTCCATCGGGACGGCTGCCCGCTCTTGGATTCCGGGCAGCGGGTGAGAGGTGGGAGCAGCCTCTGGGCCCTGGGGTCAGGGCAGGACAGCTGCATGCAGCCTCTGCAGTGCAGACCTTCTCCCCCCCCCACCAGGCTTGACCGGGGAGACGGTGGTGGTGAAGCAGCCCGTGAATCTCCTGGCCCTGCGAGCGGAGCTGGAGGTGCTGCTGGCACGGGGCATCCGTAGTCTGGCCGTGGTCCTGCTGCACTCCTACCTGTGAGTTCCTTGACCCTCCACGGCAGCCCCCCGCAGGGAGGTGTGCGGGCGTGGAAGGAGTACCCTTGGTGCCATGGCAGGTGGCTATGGAAGCAGCCGAGAGAGAAGGCAGTTGGGAGAGGCAACCTCTGGTGCCAAGGGCTGGGTCTGAGTCTGCTTCTGCTGAGTGCTGGCTCCTACGTGGAAAGGCTTCAGTGGGCGCGGCTGGGCATGTCACCTGGCAAGGGGGCCCCTTCTCCCACGCAGTCCATGCCGGCTGGCCCAGAGTGGAGGCCTATGGAGGTCAGCCTTGGGTGTCTCTGACAGGTGGCCCGCCCACGAGCAGCAGGTGGGCGCCTTGGCCCGGGAGCTGGGCTTCCAGCAGGTCTCGCTGTCCTCTGAGGTGATGCCCATGATGCGCATGGTGCCCCGTGGCTACACGGCCTGCATAGACACCTACCTGACTCCCTGCATCCTCCGCTACCTGCAGAGCTTCCGGGAGGGCTTTGCTTCACAGCTCCAGGTGAGAAGGAGGAGGAAAGGGGACACAGTGGCTTGGACTCCAGGGCTTTCAGTCTGTCCGGGCGGCCCAGGCTCCGCTCGCTCATCTGCTGTTGTTTCGAGTGCCCTGGATTGTTGTGTTAAGGCAGAAGATGGTTGTTGGTGCACGTTACTCAAGCGCAGAGGCTGAGCTTTGTGAACTATTGCGTGTTCCATGGGATTCTGTCTCACGCTGGTGTGCTGCCACGCACAGGCCTGGGAGTTGTGCACCAAGCGCGCAGTCACTGCCTCTCGGCTGCCCTCCGACCTCTGGCCGAGCAGCCAGGCAGTCAGTGCATTTCTGAGTAGCCCCTCTTGGCTTGGGGAGGAGTCCGGCTGCTCTGCTGGCTGCTCATCGATGAGGCTGAAGAGGGAAGGGTCCCACTTGCCTCGGGCCTCAGGCTCTTAGCACACTGGACCCCAAAGGGCTTTGGAGGGGCACAGGGCCCCACGGGATCTGGCAAGGCGTTTGCACAACTTTCGCCCCTTGGTCCCTCCGGCCTTGCCCCCTCCCCACAGGGCGTGCCGGTTGCATTCATGCGCTCGGATGGAGGCCTGACTCCCATGGAGGCTTTCAGTGGCTCTCGGGCCATCCTCTCAGGCCCTGCTGGCGGAGTCGTGGGCTATGCGGTCACCAGCTACCATCGCACAGAAGAGCGCCCGGTCATCGGCTTCGACATGGGAGGTGCGTGGCGGGAGCAGAGGGGCTCCATGGCCCTGTCCAAAGCAGGGGAGGGGGCTCACCCAGTTCTCTGGCAGGGACCTCCACTGATGTGAGCCGCTACGCCGGAGAGTACGAGCACGTCTTTGAGGCCACCACTGCCGGCATCAGCATCCAGGTGCCGCAGCTGGACATCAACACGGTGGCTGCCGGGGGCGGCTCCCGCCTCTTCTTCAGGTGAGTGTCCTGCCTCGGGTCCATCTTCCTTTGAGTGGAGATGGGTGAAGGGCAGCCTTTGGCCCTGCAAGCAGGAACCGGGCACCAACTGCCCTTTGGCCTCTTCAGTGCCTCTGAGTTGGGGAGGAGGAGGGGCTGTTGGATGCTTCTGAAACCCCTCCCCCACTTTCCCCCCACAGGTCTGGGCTCTTCGTGGTTGGACCAGAGTCCGCAGGGGCATTTCCCGGCCCCGCCTGCTACAGGAAGGGTGAGGGAGCCGCATGGCATCACTCTGGGCATGGGGGACGGGGCTGGGCAGCAGATCGGTGATGGGCACTATCTTCCTCTGTCGCAGGGGGGCCGCTCACTGTGACGGACGCCAACCTCTGCCTGGGCCGCCTTCTTCCCAGCCACTTTCCTCACATTTTTGGGCCTGACGAGAAGCAGCCGCTCTCGCTCCAGGCCTCCCTGCAGGCCTTCCTGGCACTGGTGGCCGAAGTGAAGGCCTCTGGGGAAGCCCGGCCCGACCTCAGCGTTGAGGAGGTGGCCATGGGCTTCATCCAGGTGGCCAACGAAGCCATGTGCAGGCCCATTCGGGCACTCACACAGGTACTGCTCCTCATCGGCTGTGTCCTTGATCTGGGCGCCCAGAAAGGCCCCTGCCGGGCCCCTCCAGGCGGCCCCTTTGAGCAGCAGCTCTCCACCCTGGGAGCCAGAGAGCGCTGGGAACTGGCGACACCCAAGCAGGCCAGGGGCTGCGGGTGGCTGGGCCTGCCCCCCGATCACCCCAGAGTGGACTTGCGCCAACGGTGCTCTCCCTCCCTCCCTTCTCTCGTTAGGCCCGGGGCCATGACACCTCTCGCCACGTCCTGGCCTGCTTCGGAGGGGCCGGGGGCCAGCACGCCTGTGCCATAGCCCGGGCACTGGGCATGAGCACTGTTTTCATCCACAAGTAGGTTCCTGGGGCCATGCGGTGAGGGAAGAGGCTTCCCCGGAAGGCCTGGGGCTGCATTTTCCAAGCAGGCCTCTCCTGCCAGCACGGGGTGGTGCCACACAGGTGCCCCTGTCCCACAGAAGGGGTTCTTGGTCTGCCTGGTCCTCCTGTGCGGGGCGTGGGCCCTGGCAGATGCCATGGTCAAAACAAGGGAGGGGTCATTGCCTGTTGCTCTGCAGGGTCTCCCCCTCCCCCCACAGGTACAGTGGGGTCTTGTCAGCCTACGGGATGGCCTTGGCGGACATTGTCCATGAGGCCCAGGAGCCGTGCTCGCTGGTCTACGAGGCAGCCTCCTTCGCCCAGCTGGACCGACGGACAGCTGTCCTGGAGGAGACGTGTGTGCGTGCCTTGGAGGCCCAGGGCTTTGCCAGGTGGGGCCCGAGGGACAGGTGGGGGCTTTGACATGCAGAGCGGAAGAGGTGAAGCCCCCCTCTGCCCCCAGGTCCCAGATCACCACCGAGGCCTTCCTGCACCTGCGCTACGAGCGGACAGACTGCGCCCTCATGTGCTCGGCCAGGGGCTACCCGGCCCACGCCAGCTCCTGTAGCCACGGAGACTTTGGCACAGCCTTTGCCAACAGGTCAGTGGTGCACCTATCCCCCCCCCCCCCCCCGGGAACTGGGCTTGTAGGGTTTCTGCTCTGTCTGGGGAGCCAGAGGGGGTTTCAACAGTGAGCCTGCCCTCCCACCCAGGTACCGGCAGGAATTTGGCTTCACCATCCCCAAGCGAGCCATCCTGGTGGACGATGTGCGGGTGAGGGGCACAGCCTGCTCTGGGATGGGCCAGGAAGAGCCTCAGCCGGTCTGCAAAGAGACCCCCAGCCTAGAAATGGTACGGCTCCCCCCCCCGGCTCCAGGCTGGGCTTCCCTACCGGAGCTGCCATTGCCCTTTAGCCTTGGCCTTCTGGGCCCTCGCAACCCCCCCGGGGCCTTCCCTGAAGGCTGAATGTCTCCCTGTGGGAAGGCCAGGCGTCTCCTGGGAAGCGGCACCTGGGCCTGGCATTTGCCCACTGTGGAGGGTCTCGCTGCTTTCAGGGCTTTGTTTCCCAACTGGCACGATGCTGCCAAGCAGAAGCCCCCCCAGGCAGGGCCTCCCAACCCGGACAGTCCAAAGGAGCAAAGAGGGCCGCCGTGGGAACGCAGCCTTTGGTCTGCCTGCCTCTCTTGCCCCCCCTCCAGAATCCCAGACGGGAGGGGCAGAACCTCAAGAAGTAAATGCCCTCCCTCCTGGCCCTCCCCTTCCCTCTCTTGCTCCTCTTGCCGTTCCCTTTCGGCCTGGCGATCTCTGGGCACAATGGGAAGGGTGGAAAGTGCAAAGAGTGGTGGGCTTGGGAGTGTTTGGAGGGACTCTGGAGGTCATCTACTCCAGCCACCACTGGAAAAAGTGGAGGCCACCCCCTCTTTTGCTCAGCTGCTCTCACCGTTAGGAAGAGCTGCCAAACCCCCAGTTTCTTTGCCTGGCTTCTGGGGAAAGCCTGGGCCCTCCAGTGCTCTGCCCTGGGCTCAGGGGCCAGCACTTCCTCTTCCTCCTCTTCTTGGCCTTCCTCCTCCGCCCCGGGATGAGCACTTCTCTGCCTGTGGTCGAGGAAGGGGGGCTGCTCTTGGCCACCCTTCAGGGCCTCTGCCGCTTCCTCTGCCACAGCCTGGCCGCTTTGGCTCGCCTTCCGTTTGCAGCATGATGAGGTTTTGGGGGGCAGGTTGCCAAGTGAGGATGACAATGTTGCCCCTTCAGCCGTGTCCGGCTCCTGGCCGCTTCTCTGGGCAGGCGGTCTCGTCTTCCGACCTTCTTTGAGTTCTCTGCTCTGGCTGTTTGAGGGTGTCTGGCCATCGTCTTCTTTGGCAGCCTGACCCCCTTTTGCCCCTGAGGCCTCCCAGCTCCCCCCCCCCCCCCCTCTCCCCCCCCCCCCGGCCCACATAAGGAAGGGGCAGCCCTTTGCCCCCTTCTGTGTCCCGCCCCCCCCCCCCCGCCCGTTCCTCCCCACCTCCCGGTCTTGGTGCCTTTGAGGTTTCCCAAGGGAAGGACTTTGCCTTTGCCTCCCTCGAGGTTCATTCTGCCTCTTCTCCCACTTTGTCCAGAGCCTCCCAGTTCACCCCTCCCCTCCCCTCCTCCCTGCATCACCCGCAGACTGGATCCTCGTGTTCCCTGGCGCTTCCCAGTCGGTCATCCGTGGATGTCCCGGCTGACCTGCTGCTGCTTTGCCCTGCTTCCTTCCACCCTGGACCTGGCACGAGCTCCTCGGTGCCCCTCTGTGGGTGGTCTTGTGCTGCGCTGCTCCCTGTGTGGCCGGGCCAGGTGGCGTAGCTAGGGTGGCAAGGGCCAATTCCCCCAAACCCTCACCAGAAAAAGTTTCCAGCAGACCCCGAGCATCTCCGGGCACAGCCCCTTCCAGCCACTTCACAATCTTGAGTCTTTGCCAGGGGCTGCCAGTCCCAATCAGGGCAAAGGCTGGTGCTTTCCTCTGGCCTGCCTTGGGTGCCCTGGCTCAGAAGGAGCTGCGAGGGAGGGGCTGGGGAGCAGTCGAGGGAGACCTTCCCTGGGGCCAGGAGGAGATGGACCTCGCCCTCTTTGAGGTGCATTGGCAGCTCCCTGCTGGCTCCAGCCAAGCAGCAGCTTCTCCTCCAGGGGGCCAGAGAGTGCTTTGCCCTCCCCTCTTCTGTCCTCTGGCAGAGGCCCCTCGCCCACCCTTCCTCAGCAGTGGAGGAGGGGGCTCCAACTGAGTCAGACCTGGGGCTTCAGCTGAAGGCGTTCGGGGCTGCCCATTGCCTCTGCCTGGCCTTGTCGAGCCGGAAAGTTCTTTTAGCCTTTTTGTCTCCTTCCTGGCTTCCTTTCTGCTGCCGGTCCCTTCCTTGGAGGCTGCACCCTCTTGCGAGTCCCGGGGGTCCTCGGCCTTTGGAGCTGCCCAGCGACCTCAAGAGGGGAAGGGACTTCTCCTTGGCTCCTCCCCTTTCCAGAATTTCTGGGCCCCAGGGGGAGGGGCAGTTTCAGAGACCAGCTTCCAAACGGTGCCAGTCGGGTGCAGTTGCGGGGGGGGAACCCTGCAAGGGGAGCTAGGTGTTGGGCGAAGGCGGCCAACGGAGTTGCACCAGCTGGGGGGCTTCTGTGTGATAAGCCGCTCCCCACCTACAGGTGACCCGCTGTTACTTTGAGGGGGGCTACCAGGACACCCCCGTCTACCTGCTGGAGAACCTCTTCCACGGCCACTCCATCCCTGGCCCCAGCATCCTGGTGGACAAGAACAGGTGAGGAGGGGCTGCAGGGGGAGGGGCAGGTGGGGGGGCAGGGTCCAAATCTTGCCAGAGCAGGAAAGAAGTTTCAGACTCAGGGAGCCGATAAAACCCCGGCTCTTCCCAGTCGGCTTGCAGCTTCCTGGGTGCTCGAACGATGCTCTGTGCCGACTGCTATGGGCCCAGGGGAGGGGAGGGGAGGGGAGGGGAGGGCGAAACGGGCTGTGTGACCCACTGAAGGGCCCCTCAACGCTCCTGCAGCACCATCCTGGTAGAGCCCGGCTGCACAGCTTCCGTGACGGCCCTGGGTGATGTCTCCATCACGGTGGGCTCCGGGGCCGTCCGTTCCATTGGACCAGAGCTTGACCCCGTCCAGCTGTCCATCTTCTCCCACCGCTTTATGAGCATTGCAGGTAAGTGTGGGGGCATGAGTGGCCCATCCTCCCGTGGGCAGGATGGGCCCCCCAGAGAACAGCCGCCTCTCTCCCCGAGCAGAGCAGATGGGCCGGGTCCTGCAGCGCACGGCCATCTCCACCAACATCAAGGAGAGGCTGGACTTCTCCTGCGCCCTCTTCGGCCCCAGTGGGGGGCTGGTCTCCAACGCCCCCCACATCCCCGTCCACCTGGGCGCCATGCAGGAGACGGTGCAGTTCCAGGTAGGCGCCGCCTCTGGGTGGGGGAGGGGAGGGGGGCTGCTCCCAGACCTCCCTCAGGGGCTTTCCTCCCACCCACCTCTTCCCTTCTGACCCGGCAGATCCAGCACCTGGGCCCCGACCTTCGCCAGGGGGATGTGATCCTGAGCAACCACCCCTGCGCAGGGGGCAGCCACCTGCCTGACCTAACAGTCATCACCCCCGTGAGTGGGCACCCCGCTTCCACAGGGGCAGCCAAGGAGGAGGCAGAGCTTTCCTTGGGGTGGGCCCCAGGCTTCTGCAGAAGGGGGGAGTTTGGGGGGGTGGGGGGAAGTTGCCCCTGGCCTGCAGCCCCCCCACCTGCTTTCCAGCCCCCTTGCGGAGTGGCCGCTACTCGTTCCAGGTCTTCTGGGAGAAGGAGCCCAGAGCCATCTTCTTTGTGGCCAGCCGGGGCCACCATGCCGACATTGGGGGGATCACCCCGGGCTCCATGCCCCCCCACTCCCACTCCCTCCAGGAGGAGGGGGCCATCTTCATCTCCTTCAAGCTGGTGCAGGAGGGCGTCTTCCAAGAGGAAGGTGGGTCGGAGGGGAGGGGGCTTTGGTTCTCCAGCCGGGGGAAGCTGCGCCCTCCACCCCACCTGCCACTGCAGAGCCTCTTCCCTTGCAGCCGTCACTGCAGCCCTCCTGGCCCCTGGGCAACTGCCCGGCAGCAGTGGCACCCGCAACCTCCATGACAACCTGTCGGACCTGCGCGCCCAGGTGGCCGCCAACCAGAGGGGGATCCAGTTGGTGAACGAGCTGATTGGGCAGTACGGGCTGGGAGTAGTGCAGGCGTACATGGGCCACATTCAGGTGAGGAAGGGTCTCCCACTTGACCTCAGGGCTGGCCTCCTACTTGGAGGCTTTTAGAGGAGGTCTGCCCCATTGTGTGGCCAGAAAAGAGCCAAGAGGGAGGCTTCCCTTCCATTCTTAAGGGGGGAGGTTTGATCTGCTGTGGTTGGAATCAACATCTCCCACTGTGGAGTGTTCAGAGGCCTTCCCCCTTCAGCAACAGTAGTTTGAGTGGAAAGGGAGGGAGGGTCAGTGCCCCCCCCCATATTCCCCTGTGGCAGGCCTGCCCCACACTGGAGGAGGCAGTTTCAGGTGCTTCCTCTGAAGAATGCTGGGACCCCAAGGGTGGGGGCAGTAATGTGGGGCCAACCTGGGGTGCCCTCCCTGGGAGGATGGGGAAGGTTCTGCCACCCATGTCCCTGCCATCTCAGCTCTGCCCTGGCTGTGCCCTCAGGCCAACGCGGAGGTCGCCGTCCAAACAATGCTGAGGAAGTTTGCCACACGCCGTGGACACGTGGACCGACCCCTGCAGGTAGAGGCCAAGGACTTCATGGATGATGGCACCCCGATTTGTCTCCGAGTGACCGTGGACCCGCAGGAGGTGAGCGTGTCACGGAATCCTGCAGCTGGGGGGGCCTTTGTGGTTGTCGACTCCAGGGGTTCCCATACCTCAGGCCGTGACCCACCAGTGGCCCTTGAGCACACCTATCTCTATTGGCAGGAGCAGAGGGGAGCGCATGCGTGCGCCTTCCATTTGTGCGAGTGGCGGGCACATGTCCCTGCTGCTCATGCAAATGGAGCTTTGCACGCACGCACGCTTGCCCACCTAAGGTTGGGGAACTCTGAGTGGGAAGGAGCTGAGCAGAAGCCTCGGGACTTCTCCTTGGGGGGGGGTGTTTTGGGGGGAACACAGGCAACAGAAAGGCCACTGCTCTCCAGTGGCTACAATGGCTGCAGCTGCCATGTCTGCTACCTGAGCGCCGTGGGGGTTGAGCCAATCTCAAGATTGAGAGCATCAGTGAACTTGGATGGGGGGTGTTAGGAATATAAGTCACCTAACAGGTATTTGGGTTAGAAATATATAAACCAGGGTAGACATTTTAATACTGTCTCTTTAAGAACACGATAAAAACGGCAATTGGGTGTGTGGTTACTCAAATGGCCATAAGATGGAGCCAGAAACCTGGGTTGTTTAGCCTTAGACTCAGAAGAGAGAGTAAGAGAGACTCTCAGAAGTTCCAAGTAATTATAGCGCACTAAACCTGTTTCCTGCTAAGGATCAGGCTGCTTGGCAGAAAGCAACGGATAAGGAACTGGAATCGTTAAAAAAGTTGGAGGTATACAAAAATATTAAGTTACCATCTGGTAAACATGCCACAGGGTGTAAATGGATTTATAAGCTAAAGACAGGTGTAGATGGGACTCTTACCCAAAAAGCCAGGTTAGTAGCACAAGGATTCAATAAGACAGCAAATGACTTATGATGAGGTGTTTGCACCTAGTCTGAAGGCTATTACATTAAGGGTAGCATTAGCGTGGGCAGCAAAAGAGAAGTATATTATAAATCATTTGGATGCAGAGACGGCATATCTGCATGCACCGTTGCAACACACCATGTATTTAAAGAAACCTTTAGGTCTCGAAAATGATAATAATGATAATAATGATTGCTGGAAATTGAAAAAGAATTTTTATGGTTTGAAGCAATCTGGATATGAGTGGAACCAGTATATAGTTAAGGAGTTAACTAAGGTAGGTTTTGTAGCTGGCATGGCTGATCCATGTTTGTTTAAAAAGGAAACTAATGGTATAGTGTCATTATTGTTATTATTTACTGATGACATAACATTAATCACCAAAACTGAACTTTGTAAGCCGACTAAAACACCAATGAGCCAGGAGTTTAGCACAGTGATGTTCAAAGTCCTATTTCTGGTAAGAACATTTACCAGTCCTTGATTGGTAGTTTATGTTATTGGTCAAGGCCAGATATTGCATACAGTGCTAATCAGTTAGCGAGATTTAACGCTGAGCCAACTGAAAGGAACTGGCAAGCTGCTAAACGTGTGTTAAGATATCTGAAACAGACAATGCATTATGCATTGTATTTGGAGCCTAAAGATGAACTGATTTAGTTTTGTATAAACAATTATTGATTGACATGGGAATTAATGTAACAGATCCTATTGTTGTTTATGAAGATAACCAATCGGCAATACAGAGGGCTTCAAATATTGCTGTTAAAACAAGAACAAAACACACAGATTTAAGATATTTAAATATGAGACAATGTGTGCAAAGTAAGATGATTAAGCTGAAATACTGTATGTCAGAAAACAATATAGCAGATCATTTTACAAAGGCCCAAGGCTCTATAAAGCATAAGGCTAGCTGTGAAGATTAGAATGTAAGGTTATATATGCTCGTACTATTTTACCCAAAAGGGGAGAATGTTAGGAATATAAGTCACCTAACAGGTATTTGGGTTAGAAATATATAAACCAGGATAGACATTTTAAAACTGTCTCTTTAAGAGCTTGCTAAAAACTGCAATTGGGTGTGGTTATTCAAATGGCCATAAGATGGAGCCAGAAACCTGGTTTGTCTTAGTCTTAGTCTCAGAAGAGAGTGTGAGTCAGTCTCTGTTTCCTTCTGTTGGAAAGTATTGCCGTTCCTCCATTTCTTCTAATTGACTGATATTACTGGAATTTGATGTAAGTCTGATACTGAACTGTTTTTGACGCTGGACTTTGATATTTGGATTATCCCTGGATTGAAAACTGACTGATTTACTTGTGAATTACTTTGGACTGCTTATTTTGGACTTTGCTTAAACCTTTTTGGAAGTAAAAACCTACATACAGTGTATCTGTGTACTGTGTGTGTATTATTCAAACACTACTCTCTATATATCTCCCTGTATGCGCTCATTCTCCTAACGGGGAATTACCTCAATTGGGAGGCTAATGGAATCTCTCCTACCCACAGGGCACTGCACTGTTTGACTTCACAGGGACCGGCCAGGAGGTATACGGGAACTGGAACGCACCCCGTGCCATCACCCTCTCCGCCCTGATCTACTGCTTGCGCTGCATGGTGGGCGAGGACATCCCTCTCAACCAGGTGCAGAGGGAGGGTCCAGCCCTCGGAAGAACTGGTGGGGGGGTCCAGCAGAAGTCTGGAGGGGGACTCCTTGGATCAAGAGGTCCTGAAGTACCCCCTCTGCTTCCTTGCAGGGCTGCCTGTCCCCCGTGCGCATCGTAGTCCCTGAGAGCTCCATCCTTCACCCCTCCCTGGATGCTGGCGTGGTGGGGGGAAACGTGCTGACCTCCCAGAGGGTGGTGGATGTCATCCTTCGGGCATTTGAAGTCTGTGCCGCCTCGCAAGTGAGGAGAGCGCAGAGAGGCCAGGCTGGGGGTCTCAGACCCTTGGCTTGGGGGGTCACACAGCTTCTGAGCACTGGGCCAGGAAGTTCTTTGGTTCTGTGAACCTGGTGAGAGCCGGGTTGTCCACAGGCCCTGGCTTGGGGAAACCCCAGGGACGTTTCCACCGTCTCTTGAGACCGGGGGCCTCCTTCCTCCAGAGCAGGGCCTTCCTTCTCCACCCTGCTGGGGGGGGGGGCTTTTGTGGCTGGCCAGAGGGCCAATTTCCATCCCCTTCCCCATCCTCCAGGGCTGTATGAACAACGTCACCTTTGGCAACGAGCGCATCGGCTACTACGAGACGGTGGCCGGGGGTGCTGGGGCAGGGCCTCACTGGCACGGCCGCAGCGGGGTCCACAGCCACATGACCAACACCCGCATCACAGATCCGGAGATCCTGGAAAAACGGTGGGTGCAGGCGGAACCTGAAGGGGGGGGGCACTGTTGGCACCCAGT
Organism: Laticauda colubrina; assembly: GCA_015471245.1. Lineage (NCBI taxonomy): Eukaryota > Metazoa > Chordata > Lepidosauria > Squamata > Elapidae > Laticauda > Laticauda colubrina. The sequence continues at coordinate 2,483,773 of BLBF01000336.1, forward strand.
CCTGGGCGATGGGCCTCCTCATCCCATAGGGCTTCAAGGAACGTGGGGGGCTGAGTGGAGGGGATCTGCCCTGGCAAACTGGCTCACTCTGGGTGCTCATTTTCCTAAACCTCTGCCGTTTCCCCTCCCCCCCCCCCACGTGATCACACAACTCGGTGTTCTCGCCCCAAGACAAGCGGTGTTGTGTGTGTGTGTTGGCTGCACGTCCTCTCAGTCTGTTGCGCAGGAGGAGCTTGGCAGCAGATGGTAGGCCCCACTTCTTCTCCCCCCAGGTATCCCGTGGTCCTGAGAACGTTCCAGCTGGCGCCCAACACAGGGGGGGCTGGGCTGTTCCGGGGAGGGGACGGGGTCCGGCGAGAACTGCAGTTCCGGGAGGAGATGGTCCTGTCCGTGTTGAGCGAGCGCCGGGCTTTCCAGCCCTATGGGCTGCAAGGTGGGCTTCTGGAGCTCATTGGCTGGCTGGGGGGGGGGGGGTCCCAGTGTGGCAGTGGGGCTCTTCCGCTGCTTGTACTGGGAGGGGGGGTCCCTGCAGTTGTGGACTAAACTAGAATCCCAGGGTTGGAGGGACCTGGCCGGGCCTTCGCTGCTCAGTGGGGCAGCCCCAGGATGTCTCCGTCCGTACAGCCTCTGTTAGTGGGGAGGCCACGGTGGGTTTGGGGCGGGCAGAGGCAGCTGGAAGGGAGAAGAGGGGAGGCTTACCCCGCAGGGCTGGGGGTGGTTTGTGCAGCTTGTCCTCTCACCCCCCAGATGGCCCCTTCTCCCCTTTCGCACAGGTGGAGATGCTGGTTCCCCTGGCCTGAACCTGCTGATCCAGCCCAATGGACGGACCATGAACCTGGGCGGAAAGATGTCTGTGGAAGTACACCCTGGGGTGAGGAGGGGTCCTGGAGCATCTCCCTGCCCTGCTGCTTTGCCTGGAAGCCACCTTCTGAAGGGTCCCCCCCTCTCTTCTCCCCTAGGATATCTTCTGCCTGCAGAGCCCAGGCGGAGGGGGCTTCGGACGGCACCCCCAGCGCTCAGCCAAAGGGCCAGAGGAGGCCAGGCCCCAGGCCCCACTCTTCCGGGAGCGGGGCAGCTTCTACTACTACAGCCGGTCACAGGAGATGATTGAGGGGCCCTGAACCAGCCCCTGGGGGGGGGGGGGCAAGAGGGCGGCCACTGGCTGAGCAGGGGGGGATCTTGCCCAGAAGGATCGGATGGAAAGATGGGGGGGGGAGAAGGTGGTGAGGCAGTTTCACCTCTCACCACAAGGCATTCTTCCTTTCTGTGCTTTGGGGCCGGTGAAGTAGAGATTCCCTCCCAGACTGGCCCCTAAATGCTGTTTCTCCTAATAGGGTTGTCCCCTGGTTTCCCCCCCCCCCTTTTTCTGCTTTCGCCTCTCAAGCCCAGAGAGAGCTGGGGGGGGGGGGCAGCTGCTTTGCTCACTGTTCTCGGCTGCTGCAGACGCCCCTTGCCCGCAGCCCCCCTTCCTGGCTCCAGGCTGCTGGGCAGATGCATAGCATAGCTTCACACGAATAAAGTTAGAACCTGCTTGGGGTCCCTGAAGTCATTTCTGTGCCTGGAGACAACAACCCGACTGGTGTGCCAAGCTCTTTTGCTCAGGTCTGCTGCTCCCCCCCCCCATCCCCAGGCCCAGGTCGAGGCCTTCCTGCACTAGAGCCTCTTCCCCCTGCCCCCAGTGTGTTCTGGCCCAACCACCCCTCCCTGTGTTACTCTGAGGGGTGGAGGGGCAGAGGGCCTCCTTTGGGGAGGTTGCACATGGTGTTCTCTGACATGAGACTAACAGAGCCATCTGGGTCTTGGCCAGTAGACAAACGGGCTGTGGGGCGGCTGGGGCGCTTGCCACTCCCTCTGAGGGAAGCCCAGCAGGCAGGAGGTGGGAGCTCAGGGCCCTCCTTGGCCATGAGATGCACAAAGGAGCCCCCTCTTTTGATGACCAATTGCACGGGGGGGGGGGGGGAAGCCGGGCAAACCTCACAGTAACTGCTGTTGGCAGATTGGCCACTATGGTGACAGCCTGGAAGGAAATGTCCATCCAAAGGGAGCAGGGGTGCAGCCATGGGGCCTGCAGGAGAAGAAACAGCTTTCCCCAAGTTGGAAGCTGGCAGGAGTGGTCTCCTGGCATCTGGGTTTATAAGCCAAGGACTGCACTATGTTGCCCTTGGAAGCTGATGGGCAGCCCCGTGGGGCACGTCGTCCTGTGGATGCTGGACTGCCATCACTGTGAATGGTTGTGGCTTCCAGAGGCAGCCCACGCAATGCATCGCTCAGTCCAGGCAGGTGGAGATTGGGCTGTGACATACATATGCGTGGGCGCGCGTGTGCGCGTGCGCACACACACACACACACACACACACACACACACACACACACACACGGTGGGTGAAGGAACTGAAGGGTTTTGATCATGATGTTGAGACTGGAAAGAATGCAAAGAAAAGCAACAGAGATTATTAAGGGACTGAAGGCTAAAACATTGCAGCAATTGGGTATCTCCAGTCCAGTGAAAAGAAGGGGGGACATGATCGTCACCTTCCACTATCTGAGGGGCTGCCCCAAAGAAGAAGAGGGGGTCAAGCTATTCTCCAAAGCACCAGAAGGCAGAACGAAGCAATGGATGGAAAGTAATCAAAGATCCAACCTGGAACTTGGGAGACAGTCAGTGGAACTGCTTGCCTCCAAAAGTTGTGGCTGCTTCAACTGTGGGGACTTTTAAGAAGAGACTGGACGGGCACTTGACTCAAATTATACAGGCTCCCCTGCTTGAGCAAGGGACCCCGACTCGGAACTATCCCACCAAGAAGGGCACATCAAAGACTGAAAATTAATTGGATGGTTTATGGGCAGGCACCACCCAAACAGAAGCAGGATTAAATTTTGCATGGGGAACAAGGGCTGCCAACCAGAAGGATGGAATCGAGGTCTCCTCGGGCCTTATCAAAGAGCAAGTGGGTGGGGGGCATGGGGTGACTTTGGGAAAGACATGAAGCTGCAGATCAGATGAGGAAATGGCAGCAACATCGCTCAGACCTTCTATAAACAAGGGCCACTACTGACCAGTTGGCACCCAACTTCACCCAAATCTTCAACAGATCGCGAGAGATGTGCCATGTTCCTCCCTACTATCATCCCAGTGCCAAAGAAGCCCTCCATCAAGGGACTGAATGACTACCGACCAGTTGCTCGAACATCCGTAGCGATGAAAACCTTTGAAAGGCTTGTGCAGTCCCAGCTGAAAACCATCACGGATCCGCTGTTTATCCCACGTCATAGTTGTGCTTTTAAAGTTGTAGCAACGTTTCAGCAGAATCTCATCTGCCATCATCAGGCTTCTGTATGGAGTTTGTACGTATTCAATATACATTGAATACAATATTCAATACAGAAGCCTGATGATGGCAGATGAGATTCTGCTGAAACGTTGCTACAACTTTAAAAGCACAACTATGATGACGTGGGAAAATACCCGAAGGAAGCTGAACAGCACGCACACACACATACATACATACATACATACATACATACATATATATATACTTTTATTTTTATAACAAAAACAAAACCTTTCTGTTCAGTGTGTCAGCTGGGTACACATTTCTTTGTGCACATAATACTATTGTCATACATATTTTACTTATATATGTTTATAATTCTAATCAGTATTTTATATCACATATATCACTTATTATATTAGCCTTAACATATTTATTTTTAATAATATATTTCACATTCATTTTCTTACTCTATCTCATTCAATTATCAGTAATATTACACTACTTACATTTCAATTTCTTACTCTTCTATCTAGCCTTCATAAAATAAATTCCAAATTTTATAAAAATCTTTCCACTTGTTCTCTAATTGCCATTGTCAATCTACTCATTTCTGCACATTTCATTATTTAATTATTTCCTTATCCATCAGAATTTTCTCATTTTTCCAATTTTGTGCAAATACAATCCTAGCTGCTGTTAATACACTGATAATCAGGTAGGTTAACTCTTTGTGTAACCCTCAGGCAAAATTCCCAATAAAAATGTCTCTGGTTTTAAATCTATAGATTGTTTTATCATTTTCTCCAACCACGTATGTATTCTAGTCCAATACTTTTTAGCTTCTGTGCATATCCACCACATATGGTAGTATGATTCTGGTGACTTCTGACATTTCCAGCACTTCACCAACTTATCTTCAAACATCTTAGCAATTCTCGATGGGGGTAAATGCCACCTGTAAAACATACAAATTCTCTTTATAGGCTGTTGACATAGTTAATTTATAATTTCTAGACCATAGTATCTGCTGTTTATCCAAGTTTATTCCATATACAAAGTTTTTCCCCCATGCAGTCATTGATTCTTTAACTTGTTTTCCTCTAATTTCACTTCTGGTAAATAACCATGTAGTTTTTTGATCAACTTCTCTTCAATGCCTGTTAGGATTTTATCCAATTCAGTCAATTCCTTATAAAACCCAGCCATCTTAATGTCTTTCTCATACCTTGTATGTATTTGCAAATACAAATGCCAATTCATTTTTATCCCTTGTAACTTTTATTCTTGCTTTATTCTGAGTTCACCCTTTTCATTTAAAATTTCTTCATATCTAATAATGTGTTCCTTTTTAAAAAGCCGTGGATATGTAAAATCGTCTAATGTTGATAGCCAGACTGGTATTTTCATACAGTGATAATCTCTTATTTTTTTCCCATACTGTTCATAAAGCATCCCTAATGTAATGTCTCCTAAAATACCTTACTTTCTTTATACCATAAGAATGCATGCCAGCCCAATTGTAAATCTGTTGTAATGACAAGGCAGTCGAGATGTTTGATCATGATCAACTGAATCATGATGAACTTTATTGGAGTATAGTCTTACATTTATACACATTTTTAGTTATCCTCCATCATTGGTTAACTTTGGTTACTGCTTAACTTTCGTTACTGTTTAGTATAATAGTAATTAACACAATTAATTATCTCTAGCTAAAGTCTAACATATGTTTAATTCCTCTCTCTAATCCTCCTTTAGATTAGTGACTTTGTTTGCCTGAGTTGTAATTGCTCGTAAACATTCTTTATCTGAGGTTTGCCATCCGAGATAAGAACATTCCTGCAATTACAACTCCAAATAAATGATGCCCTTCTAGTGTTAATAATCTGGCATTTTTCAATCCAATCCATTCCTTCATACACATCAATATTGTTGCCTGATAGTATAGTTCCCAATTGGTTAATCCAAAACCCCTCTCACCCTTGCGTCCTGCAGTAGTTTTATCTTGATTCTTGTCTTTTTACCCTGCCAAATGAATTTCAACATCATTTTCTTTAAATCTTCAAAGTATTTTTTCTCAGTCTTGTTGGAATCGTCTGGAACAAATACACTGCTCAAAAAAATAAAGGGAACACAAAAATAAAGACATCCTAGATCTGAATGAATGAAATATTCTAATTAAATACTTTGTTCATTACATAGTTGAATGTGCTGACAACAAAATCACACAAAAATTATCAATGGAAATCAAATTTAGCAACCCATGGAGGTCTGGATTTGGAGTTATACTCAAAATGAAAGTGGAAAAAAACCACTACAGGCTGGTCCAGCTTTGATGTAATGTCCTTAAAACAAGTCAAAATGAGGCTCAATAGTGTGTGTGGCCTCCGTGTGCCTGTATGACCTCCGTACAGCACCTGGGCATGCTCCCGATGAGGTAGCAGATGGTCTCCTGAGGGATCTCCTTCCACACCTGGACGCAAGCCTTCTTGCCACAGCTCCAACTGATGTGCCATCCTGGATGAGCTGCACTACCTGAGCCACTTGTGTGAGTTGTAGACTCCGTCTCATGCTACCACTAGAGTGAAAGCACCGCCAGCATTCAAAAGTGACCAAACCATCAGCCAGAAAGCCTAGGAACTGAGAAGTGGTCTGTGGTCACCACCTGCAGAACCATCTCCTTTATTGGGGGTGTCTTGCTACCTGCCTCTGCTTTCCACCTGTTGTCTCTTCCATTTGCACAACATTTGCATGTGGAATTGATTGTCAATCAGTGTTGCTACCTAAGTGGACAGTTTGATTTCACAGAAGTGTGATTGACTTGGAGTTACACTGTGTTGTTTAAGTGTTCGCTTTATTTTTTTTTGAGCAGTGTATAATATTTTTGGCCATATGTTCATTTTAATTGTTGCTATTCTACCTATTAAAGATAATTGTAAGTTTTTCCATTTTTCCAAGTTTATCGCAATCTGTTGTAATAATCTCTTGTAATTATCTTCTTTAAGTGTTCCACATCTAGCTGTCATTTGTATCGCTATACAAATCACTTTGTGATTTGAATATTCAATTTGTCCATTAATCTTTTCTTTTGTTTTTCTGTCATGCTTTTGCCAATATTTTTGTTTTTTCTTTGTTTATTTTCAATTGTTACTTTGCCAAACTCTTCTATTTCTCTAATCAACTTAGGGCCTGTTTCCAATGGTTCTTCCAATATAAAAACCAAATCATCTGCCAAAGCTTGTAATTTATATTCTTCCTTTTCTTATTTTCATTCCCTTTATTTCTTCATTTTTCCTAATGTTTCTATTCAAAACTTCCAAGGTCAATACAAACAATAATGGGGATAATGGACAGCCTTGTCTGGTTCCTTTTTGAATGTCAAAATTTTCTGTCAATTCCCTGTTTATCATTACTCTTGCTGTTTGCTTGTTATATATCACCTAGGCAGAATCACACCTGATACCTGTACAATTAGCACAGCCCCCCCCCCAAGACTGTGTGCTTTCTCCACTTCTCTTCTCCCTATATAGCAATGACTGCATCTCAAATGATCCATCTGTTAAAATACTGAAGTTTGCTGATGACACAACAGTGATTGGTCTCATTCGAGACAACAATGAACCCGAATCCCCATACAGACAGGAGGTTGTACAACTTGCCTCATGGTGAAACCGGAATAATCTCAAAACACACTCAAAGTGTGTTTGAGTGTGTATGAGTGAACACACTCAAAACCGTAGAAATGGTGGTAGACTTTGGGAGAAACCCTCCCAAACTACCACCTCTTACAGTATTAGACAACAGTAGTATCAATAGTGGAGACCTTCAAATTTCTAGGTATCATAACAAAAGACTTAAAATGGACACCTAACATCAAAACGTCATCAAAAAAGCACAACAAAGAATATTCTTTCTGCCCCAACCCAGAAAGCTCAAACTGCCCAAAAGGAGCTGCTGATTCAGTTCTACAGAGGAATTATTGAGTTTGTCATCTGCACCTCATAACTGTCTGGTTTGGTTCTGCAACCCAACAGGAAAGACACAGACTCCAGACAGCAATTAGGACTGCAGAAAAAACAATTACTATCCACCTGCCTTCAATCAAGGACCTGTATCCTGTACGAGTCAAAAAGAGGGCTGAGAAAATACCTACAGACCCCTCACATCCCAGACATGAACTGTTTCAACTCCTTCCCTCAAAATGACACTATAGAGCACTGCACAGCAGAGCAACTAGACCCAAGGGGAGTTTTTCCCCCATAGCCATCACTCTGCTAAACAAATAATTCCCTCAATACTGTCCAACTATTACAAATAGTTGTAACTGTTATTACTGTTAATCTTCTCATCACTCCTTATCACCCATCCCCTCCCACTTGTGGTGGTATGACTGTGACTTTGTCCTTGTATCCTTACGATTTATATTGACTGTTTCCTGGTATGATTTGATTGCTTATTGTACCCTATGACTATCATTAAGTGTTGCACCCGATGATTCTTGACTCTTGATGAATGTATCTTTCCTTTTATGTGCACTCAGAGCATTTGCACCAAAGACAAATCCCTCGTGTGTCCAACCACACTTGGCCTATAAAGAATTTTATTCTATTCTACTCTACAATCCTTTGGCTTCTTCCATCAAAGGAAATTGGAATGTCTGAGATTCCCAATCCACGTAATCATGAAATAAAATTAAAATAATTAGGTTAAATGTTATGCTTGCATACAAGCTGATTACCATCTAGAATGCCTCAGGTACATAAAGAGTTGGTATAACTGGCTACCAATGCCCCGTGACAACAGATCCTAGAAAGAATGGGGAAAATTAGAGATCTCACAATGAGGAGGGATAAAATTGTAGATTTTGCCATCCCTGGAATTACCGGCACATTAGGCTGAAGAACAAACGGAAGGTTTACGATCGTTAAAAATTTGGTCACTTCAATTGTGGATTTGCAAAAACACTTTTATCTTGCTGGCTGTATCTGCTACCTTGAGATATTTATTTATTCAGTTTCTCTAGTTACCCATTTCAATGACTCTGGTTGGCTCAAAATATATCACAGGTAAAAATATTAAAAATATTTTAAAAATAGTAAAAACAGCAAAACTAATAAAAACACCCAAACCATCCAAATTAAACGGCCGTCATTAAATAACGCCTAGATTCCTGTTCTGGGAACACACGTCAAAGGTGTGACCGCTTTATGCGCTTCTTTGATGATTAAAAGCATAACACCCACAAGAATTGGGCCACGAGGTGCGATCTCCCCAAGGAGGCAGAAGGAGTTCGGGAGCCTCCGTGGCGGAGCCGGCCAGGTCAGCCAAGGGCTCCGGCGGGCCCTCCGGGGGCGTCCCAAGCGCTTGACTCAGAGGAAGCCGGCCGGCACCCGCAATTTGCAGCGCCGAGGCGGCCCCGGGGCGGAAGCGGCTCCCTCGCCGGGGCTCCTCGGGCTCCCCGTCCGGCTGAGCCTCCCGGCGTTGGCAGGGCCACGTCCGGCCCCGGGCGGGAGCCCCTCCCCAAGGGGACGGAGGGGGAATCCAGCAGCGCTTCCCCTGCTGCCCGGCCGGGGGCAAATGGGTGGAGGTGCCGGGGAGGCCGAGGGCGGGAGGAGGAGGCTGGCAGGTGAGGGGCGCGTTCCGGGTTCCCCCCTTTGGCAAGGCACACGCCCCCCGCCCCCCCCCCCCGGGGGCCTCCGCTGCTTTCGCGGTCCCTGGCACGGAGGCGAGGCCACCCAGGCGCTCTTGGTGAAGCGTCTCTCTCGCCCGCTTGTGGGTGCGGTGTGTTTGCACAGCGGCAGCTCGCTGGGAGGAAATCCCCGGGCGTGTCCTGCGGGGCCAGCAGCCTTTCCCGCCTCTCCTTCCTCCCGAGCCCCCCCCCCCCCCCCGAAACCAGCCCTCCTGGGAAGAAAGCGGGCAGAGAAAGGAGGAGAGGGCAGGACGCCAGCCGGCGAGGGACGCTCCCCCGGCCCCTCCCCTGCCAGCCCCGCCCTTGGCCTTGCGATGGTGCGAGCGGCCCTTGGCCGATTCCTCATCGCTGCGGCCTTGATGAGGTCTCCGGGCTGCTCGGCTGATGGGACGGCGGAGCTTGGCTTGGCCTCGTGGTCACCTGTTGCAAGCGGAGAAGGTGCCAAAGTCGGTGGAGGCAGGCAGAGCCCAGGGCTACAAAGGCCGCCCTGCCCCAGCCGCCACCTCCTCTCAGCGCCTGTGAAGGAGCAGCCCTGCCCTGCCCTCCTGGCGCACTTGCCGCCTGCCGGGGTCCCAGGTGGTCTTTCCTGATGAAGGAGGGGAGCACCCACACATCGGGAGGGAAGGCAGCTTTCCCAAGAGGCCGCCTGAGCAGCCAGGAAGACTTTCTTCCTTGCTGAGTGCTCCATGCGCTGCCTTTGCTGGTGTTCTAGTCCCAGTTAAAGTGAAGGCCGTTGCACCCAGAACAGTCACTTCAAGAGGAGGATCAATTCTGCCCCCCAACACTCAGAACCCCTCAGAGTAACACCTTGCGAAGCGTGGCTGATGAGTCCAGGTCACCACCAGCTTCCCGAGGGTCAATCATGCCATCCCTGATTTACCGTTCTGGCTGCCGGTTGTGGCTGCTGTTCAGTTCTCTCTCCCATAAAACCCCTGAAGGAAAACCTCCTTGGCAGGGCTGCACCCGTGTGAGAGGTGTTTTTCCCCCCCCCCCCCACACACACACACACATACGTACTAGGGACCATGCCCTGGACCTGGAGGTTCCTAGCTGGTTCTCTAAGTCAGGAGTCTCCATCCTTGGCAACTTTAAGACTTGTGGACAGCAAAGCTGGCTGAGAAATTCTGGGAGTTGAAGTCCACAAGTCTTAAAGTTGCCAAGGATGGAGACCCCTGCTCTAGGTCCGTGGTCGCTGACCAGTGGGCTAGGGACCACTGGTGGTCCATGAGAAAATTTTGGTGGTCTGCAGAGAAATGTCATCCCCAAAGCAATTAATTCAGGCTGTGCAGGAACACAAGGCTGCTCTGCCCACATGGCCCACGTGGGAACACAAGGCTTGCATCACATTGTGAACAACAGGAGGTAGTGACGGGAGAGGGGAAAAAGGACGGAGGGGGGGAACTTGCCCCACATGCCTGGCCTGGCCACTGGGCTGCTTCTTTCCACTTCTTTCTTCTTCTGCTTTTGGCTGCAAAAGTCTTCCTTTCTCTCCCCCAAACTCTGCCAGAAATGAATCTTTGGGACCCTGCAAGGCCTCCTGCTCCGAGAGGCTGAGCCGGCACGACAAGTCTTCCAAAGACTCATTTCTGGCAGAGTTTGGGGGAGAGAAAGGAAGACTTCTGCGGCTTCTGCTACTTTCATTGCATGAAGCCAAAAGCCTTTCTCTCTCCCTCTGAGAACGGAGCTGGAGAAGGTATCCTGGATCCCAAATAAAGAACGATCGATTGTTGGGAAAATGGGGTGGGGAATTTTCCTGCAGACGTTTTTTTGGGGGGAATTTCCCAGGGCCTCTGGTTCCTGGGCTTTAAAATTATGAGTTTGGCGGTCCCTGAGGTCCAGGGAATGGCACAGCGGGTGCCCAAATGGAGTCAGAGACACTGACACAAACATGTAATTTTTTACGAATAAATATGTTTTATTTCTATATTGACCGCAGGCAAGAAAGACACATTGCTACATCATCAGGTAAATCTTCAGGTAAATCACACAATTCAGAGCACACAGAAGAAAAAAGTGTGTGGGGGGGAGAGGAGCTTTCCCCTTTACCCCCACAGCAACCAATCAGGGCACAGATTGCCTCCTGCTAGAGCTCCTCCCCACACCCTCCAACCAATCAGCTACAATGGCCCCTTGTAGACTTTACTCTTCCAGCCACTGATTTTAAATATCCTGAGATGCTCCATGCTGGAGATTCCTCCCTGGCTTCCTTGGGAGGGAAGAAACTGATCGTGTAATTGCTGTGTTTCTGTTTGCCCAGCTGTTCTGGCCTCTGCAGTGGCACAGCCCCCCCCCCCCACTCTGGGAGATCAGCCCCCTCCTCCCTGTGCTTTGCGGCTCCCCTCAGGAGAAGGAGCCGGGCAGCATGCCAACTGGAAGCAGAACTGGATCCATTCTGCCCCCTTCCGAGGTTCGCCAGTCTGGCTGAAGTGCTGCACGAAGGGCTCTTAGGCTCAAGGATGCCGCCGTTCCCTGCAGCCCTCCGGTATCCCTTTCCGACTGTTCGCCTTCCTGCCAACCTGCGCCCGGCAGGGGCAAAGGGATTGTGGTGCAGGTTGGGGCCTTGAGAACCAGGCGAGGTCCCGGGGTTCCTGGGCCTGAGCCTCCCTCCCTCTTCTCTGGCTGTGAGTCCAGGCCCAGCCCAATTGGTCCCGCTCCTACGAGAGGGCTTTCTTTCTCTGCTTGAGAGGACGAGCCTTTGCGGACCCACAGGCAGTGCTGGGATTCCAATTTTTTGACTACCAGTTCTGTGGGCGTGGCTTGGTGGGCGTGGCAGGGGAAGGATATATTGTAAAATCCTCCCTCCCCCACCCGCCAGCTCCGTTCTCCTGTGCAGGGCAACAAAAGAAGACGCAGCCAATCAGCTGGGACTCAATGGGAGGCAGAGAAGAGATGGGCTTGGCCGGTTCTCCCAACTGCTCAGAATTTCCACTACTGGTTCTGCAGAACCGCTCGGCACTGGCTGAATCCCATCTCTGCCCCCAGTGAGGCGCAACCCACCCTCCCTGCAGCTGCCTCACTTCCTGGCAACTGCCAGGGGGCTTCTGTCTGGATTGGACGGGTGGGGGGCAGGGGGGTTGGTATCAAGCCCTGCAGGCTGTCTATACAGCGAGAGTGGATAAAGCCCCCCTCCCCCCCAGCACCAGGCCCTCCCAGACTTTGTGCTGCACCCTGTCCCACAAGAGGCCGGCCTTCTGTGCCAACCATGGCAGAGATGTTTACTTAAGTGGTTAAACAAAGTGCTGCAGAGTCCTCGGAGCCAGGAAACGCCTTCCAGCACACCAGGGAGGGAGGGGCAGGGCCAACTCCCTCCCCGCTGAAAGTCGGGAGCTTTGGGGCCCCCAGAGCCCAGGGGAGGCTTCCCACGTGGCTGAAGAGTGCCACCAATTAAGAACAGCCCAGGATGCTCTGCTCAGACATAGGAATCGCTTCATATTTGAGGCCTTTCAGTTTCTTGGAAACAATTCAAGTTGTGCTGAATCATTCGGTTCCGCAGTGTAACCTGTGTGGTGGTGAGATTTTGCTCTTGGGAGGCTGGCAATGTTTGGGTAAATAGTTACGAAACTCAAGTTACACCTTGTGATAAAATTCTGGTTCGGACGTGGGATCCGCTTCCCCAGCCCAAAGTCTGCACAGGCCCTTCCGCAGCCAGTGTCACCCAGAGGCAGGAGCAGCCACGGGGGCCGTCGTCCACTCTGGGGGGCCACATGTCCTCCCCCAGCCTGGCTCCACTGATGCCGCCCTTCCTCAGAGGGCTGGGGGGAGAGGCTGAGCAAGAGGCCTAGGCACTCGCCCAGAGGGTCCCCCTTGACCAGAGCCACCCCGTCGGTGACTTCTCCAGCCCCGGCCTGCAACCTTGGAGGGCTCCCACGCCAGCCCCTCGCCCGTCCCCAGGGTGCCTGGCTTGGCTCTGGAGGAGTGATTCTCTCTCCCTCTGGCTCCAGCAGGGACAGGACGGTTCCACCTCCCAGGATCAAGGAGGTCAGTCCAGCTGCAGGTCACAGTGGGTCCTCCCGCGCTGGGGCTGCCTGGTCAGTCTTCCGGCTCCACCTCTGAAGACACCAGGAGTTGCAGTCCAACAGGCAAGTGGTCAGAGCAGGTGGCCAGCTGGGTGAAGAAGAAGACCTTCTCCACCGCCTGCAAGCAAAGAGGGGACACAGCAGCAGGAGGGTTGAGAGCAGCAGAGCAACGGCCCAGGAAGGGACCCAGAGAGGAGAGCCTGGACTGCTTGGCCCGAATCCTGCATTGTTTCAAGGGGCCTGAAGGCTGCCTAGCCAACCGGCTGCTCAGGGCAGACTCGGGGTGTGGAGGCACCTTCCATCCGTTTCCAGAGCCATCGGTTGCAGCTCCCTACTCTGCCATGGCCCAACTTACTCCCAACATCAGCCAAGCCTGCCGGTTCCCTCCTGCAACCCTTCCCCGGAGACCCCCCTCCCTCTCTCCTTGGCCCCTTCCAGAGAGCCCTTGGAAAGGGGGGAGGCCACAGTGGGGAAGGAGCCTTCTTCTGGAAGGAGGGGAAATCTGCCCGGGTGGGATCACTGCTATTATGGAGACCCCCACCCACTTCTCTCCCTTTTAACACCCCCCCACACACACTTGGGGAGGCTGAGGGGATGGTGAGAACAACATGACTGGGGGGGGGAATGTTCATTGCCTCAGTCTTGAGGGGGGAGGGAAGTCAGCACAGTTGCTGGGGGGCTCTGCAGGCCAGGGGGACCTTTTTGTCCAGAGGTTTACTACTGGCATCAAGTTGACCATTTTGGAATTGACAGGAGATGCCTCCCTGTGACCCAGGAAAAATGGTCGCAGGGGGGATCACGCATCCGATTGCTCAACTCCAAAGGACCAGATCCACCAAGAGAACAGCTGGCTGACCACAGGTGGAGGAGCAGAAAATGCCAAGGCTGCTGCTGCACCTGCGCTCACCCAGGAGATGCTTTCCAAAGCCAAAAGCAGAAAGGCATTGCCATGAGAGAGCTGAATTTCCTGCCAAGGAAACGCCGGGTGGGCCCTGCACAAGGCTGCATTCGCCACAGAGCAGAGATTGGCCCACGAGGACCATCTACCTGGACTCGATCCTCAACAAGAGGGGAGGAGGCCTGGAAGTCCATCCCTGATTCAGGTTGGCATAAATGATGCGATGGCCACAGCCACCGTGCTTGTCTTAGCGAATGCCACCTTGCGTGGGAGGGCATGACTCTGGGCAACCGGCGTTGCCCTTACTCGGGAGGGAGGAAAACTCTGCTCGCAGGGGCGCCAATGTCCCCGAGGGCGAGTGGGCTAAAGGGGCGTCCTGGGGCTCCACAGAGAAAGCAGCTGCCTAGCAGAGAAAAGGGGCGCCCCCCACCTTCCCTGGGAACCGATGCCCTGCACAAGGAGGGGGTTTCGTGTCTTGGGGGGGGAAGAACCGCAAGGTGAGCAGAGCAGATCAAGCACAGGAAGCCGCTGCTGGGCCCATTTCTCCAGGAGGCAAAGAGAGGGCAAGGCTGATTGCAGGCACTGAGCGGTGGCTGGCAAGAAGGCGGGCTTTCCCACCATAAGCTCCGCCCCCAAAGAGCCAGAAGCCGGTGCCAATTCCAGAAGGGAGGCCCCTCGGTGAGGCAGCCTTGCCAGGCCCTGCTGCCCACAGAGCCCTGGGGTCCTTGGGCCTGGGCCAGCTCCGGCTCTGGGCCCCTCTTCCCTCCCCTGCTTCCCGCCCTTCCTTTTCCTTCAGCACTCCGACCGCAGAAGGGGCTCACCTGGTCCAGAGGCATCGCCTGCCCAGACGAGAAGGCAGCTCCGGGGGCGTCTTATTTGGCATGGATCCAGCCCCTTCTTGGCACCCCCCCCCCGGCCTCTGCTGCCCCACTGCAGGCCCATTGCTGGCTCCCCCAATGAGCTCTCCCCGCTTCTGAGAACCTTCCCCAGGACAGCCCCTCCCCACCCCACCCCACCCTTGGGGGCTGCTCATGGCCAGGTCAGCCTTTCTTCCTCCCCCCCAGAGAACATCCCTGCCTGGCTTGTGTGTCTGTCTTTGGCATCTCCTCAGCCCCCTTCCCCCCCCCCCCGCCAATGTTGCCCCAACCACCAAAGCCTCCCCAGACTGGTGCTTGCTCAGCAGGCCCAGGAAGACATCTACCCCTCCCAACTCCCCACTCTCTGCCGCCCCCTGCAGCCCAGAAGACCCGGAGAGGCCACCCCCAGACCCTTTGGCCCAGCAGGGGAGGCTGTCCCGGCTGCCTCAGCTGACCACAGGCTCTCCGGCCACTCACGGTCTTCAGGTGCCCTGGACCCCAATGCTGCCGGTAGAGAGTGTAATCAATGCGCCGCCCTTCGTGCCAGGTTGCCAAGAGGTTGGCGCTGCCCTCGGCCTGGAGGGGCCCTGCCAGGTACTTTCTGCGCTCCTCCGGATTCTCCAGAGTCCTGGAAGGCAAAACAGAGGGGTGGGGTGGGGGGCTGGGCAGCTGTAAGAAGTCTAAGAAACAAATGAATGTTGGGATCTTCTAGTCGTTCCAACTGCTGCTGAATGAAGTGCCTGGTGCCTGTTTGAAGAGATGTGCAGAAGGAGAACTCACCCCTTCAGGGGGCAGGCAGTTCCACTGGCTAATGGCTCCTATGATTGGGAGGTGCCTCCTCCTCCTCTCTAACCTAACCCCCCTCCCCCTTTGGTTTCCACTCACGGCTCAGGCCCTGCCCTTCGGGGCCAAGCTCTCCGGGTAGCTGAAGACCCCCATCTTCCTTTCTTCATCCCAAAGGCTGAGACTGGCCCTCATCCCTTGGCAGCCCTGCCCCCCTCCCCCCCTGCCCTAGAGGTGGGCCTACCTGGAGGCCCCTCCCACTCCAGCTGCCCCTGCCCAGCTCAGCCCCCTCCCTCCTCCCTCCTTCTTCCCCAGGGACAGAAGCCATGAGGACCACATTCAGGCTTCGATCAGGAGTGGGGGAGGGTGAGATGGGTCTTGTCTCGGGCCCCAAGTCCACATGAGGGACCCTCGGCCTCTCTTGGCCCCAGAAAGAGGCCAGCACAGGCAAGGAACCCTGCCAAGGAAACGGAAGGGCACCGCTAGGCAGCTGCCAGGATTGGAAGCTGGTTTGAGGGGGAGCAGGGAGCGAAGCTGGGATTGGCTGCTGTCAGATCAGGCACAGCCAACCCAGCATGTCATTCAAGGGGGCCCCTGTTTCTGCCCCCAGAGATCCCAGGATGGGCCCCAGGCCCCTCACCTCTTCAGGCTCTCTGGGGTGGCCACAGCTTCGTCGTAGATGCGCAGCGGGTTCATCAGCGTCCCTGTGAAGGGCAGGAGGGTCTCACTGGCCTCCCGCCCACAATGGGGCCCTTCCCTCCCTCCCTGCCCAGCCACTCCAGTCACCCCCTGGGCCCAGCAAAAGGGTGGAGCAGACCAGATTCCCCCCCCCCGGTCAGAGAGGCCCCTGGGGTGGGGGGCTCACCCACCGATGGCCCAAGGCTCATCCTGGCGAGGACCGAGGCGGCAGGGGTCAATGTACTGGCTGAAGATCTCGTGGACTTGTTCCATTGCATCACCTGAGGAGAAAGAGGGGCCTGAGACAGCCAAGCCAGGAGGGAGGGCCCTCCCCTGCTCCGGGCTCTGCGTCCCCCTCCAGGACACCCACCTGGAGAGCAGGTGTCGAAATTGAGGTCCCCACAGAAGATGTCGAAGGCCACCACGTCCCCCGGCTGTGCATGGCTGTCTTGGAAGAGCTGTATCCAGAGTAGTGAGAGGCTCAGCTGCTCGTGCCGGATGGGCCCGTCCGCTGTGGGAGGGGGAGGGCAGCCGCGTCAGCCTCGGCGGGGGGCTCCCCTCTGCGCTCTGCTCCTGGCACATAGGCACCACCAGAGCAGGGGGGGTGCGGGGAGACTGCCCAGCAGGCCAAGAGAGCCATGGGGGGATGCCACCCCCAGTGCCCCCCTCGCCCCCTCCTCAAGCAGGCAGGGCAGGGGAGAGAGGGACGGCAAGCGAGGAGCCACCTTTGGGGGAAGAAGGAGACCCCCATCTCTCTGCTTTGCTGCCAGGCTTCCTCTGCCGAGAGAAGACCCTGGGTGGCCATCACAGGACAGAGGTGGACCATGAGATCATCTAGTCTACCACATCTCTGACAGGGACCGTCCGGCCTCTATCTGGAGCCCTCCAGGGAAGGCAAAGGCAGTGCCGGTTGAGAGTCTACAGAGGTTCAGCACATCTGGCCTGGACCTTCTCCTTTCTCCTTTGGGCCAAGAGGGCCTCCCTCTCTCCAGAGACTGACCCCCAGCCCTGCTCTCCAACCCTTTCTGCCTTGGCTCTGCAGGTGCGGCCCCTGGAGGGCTTCGCTCCTGTCCCTACCTTCAGGTGCCTGCAGGTGGGTGCAGTTCAGGTATCCAATGACTCTTCGCCCTTGGCAGGCTCCCAGCTGCACCTGAGTGGGCAAAGCAGGAACACAGGTGAGCCTTTGGGGATGGGAGGGGAGAGGCTTTCTGAGAGGACACACCCCTTCAGGTTGGGGAGTCCACGGAGGTACACTCGACCTCACTAGGGCCCCCAGTGGGAAGACCTTCAGGGGCCCCACTTGGCCACAGGGACCCCTTAGGGGCCTTGGGTACTGCCCCGGATCATCACGTGGGTTTCATGGCATCGTATCAGTTTGTGGTTCCAGAGATGGGACAGCCCTGCAGAAGGAGCCCCCCCCCACCCTCCTTTGGCTTCAAGCAGGTGTGAGAGACTGGCCACAAAGGCAACATGGACAGCAGGACCGTCAGTGGCTGCCAGGCAGCATTAAAGCCATGCTGAAGCCCCAGGGGCCCCACCCTGGCATGGGGGGCACACGGTGGCAGGTCCCGCTCATGCCCCTCCCTTGCCCAAGGAGTCCCCAGCTGGCTCACCTGCACGCACAGCAGGCCCTTGGCGCACAGGGCATCTTCGCCAGTGGCGTTGGGGTAACAATGGAACTCCACGGCCAAGAGAGGGTAGCGGCTGGCCAGGAAAAGTCCGCTGTTCAGCAGCTTCAGAGCGGAGCAGCCCTGCAGGCCATAGGTGCCCACATCATGGATGATGTGCTCAAACTGGGGGGCCAGGAAGTGGCGCAGGTGGGCAGAGGCCCGGAGGTCAAAGACCTCTTGCAGGCACAGGAGGTCCACGTTTGGAGGGCAGCAGACGGCGATCTCCTGGGGCCCATTGGCCTCCCCTGCCACGGCCCCCACCTCCTCCACCGGGAGCAGCTCCACGGTCACCACAGGGTCACTCCAGGGATGGCCCAGGACAGCGGCAGCCCCCCCTGGCAGCCCCTGTGGGATGGCCAGGCCGTTGGGGGCCCCGGTGGGTGCACGGGGCATCGAGCATTGTGCTGCTTGTGCCAGACTCTGGCCGATGTGCCTGGCCCGCCATTGGGTTCGCCAGACGTTGCTGAACTTGGCCAGCCCCTCAGGGAGCAGGCAGACGTTCCCGCTGAGGAGGCAGAGGGTCCTGGCCGGGCCAGGAAGCGCCCAGGCCTCGGGTCGGGCTCGGCCGGGGCTGTGCTGGTAAGCGAAGGGCCGCCGGGCTCCCTGCAGGGGCAGCCAGAGCAGGAGGGCCAGCAGCGAGACGGGGCTGTAGAGCAGCAGCAGCAGCAGCAGCAGCGGCCCCCGGACGGCCACCTCCAGGCCGTAGGGCGCGCAGCGGGGCTTCTCCCCCGTGCACCGCTGCAGGGCCAGCACTTCGCTCGCGAGCCAGTAGCCGGGGAACAGCAGGGCCCTCAGGGTGGTGTCCAGGCCCCCCAGGACGCGGCTGGAGTACGGCGACTCCCGGAGACCCATGGCAGGAGGGCGGCGGCGGGGCGGGTCCCGGAGTGGCTGGAGATGCTGCGCAAAGGGGAGAGGGAGCGCGAGGAGCGCGTGAGCTCCGCAGCCAGCCCGGGGTGCGGCGCTCGCCCGCCGCGCGCTTGGAGAGGCTCGCCTGGCCTTTGCGAGCAGGGAGACGCAGGTCCGAAACCCCGCGGCGAGCTCCGCACTGGCCGCTGCGCCCTTCGGGCTCCAGCCGCCGACGCACCGGAGCGACCCAGCCGCGCTAAGCGCTGCCTGACTCTCGCCGCGGCGACTCGGCGTGGGAAGCGCTGCCGGCGGGGCTGGGAGCCGCGGCGCTCGGCCGGCCTGCGGGGGACACACCGGGGGTCTTCTCTCCTCGGGCGGAGGGGCCGCTGCATGGCGGGACAAGGGGGCCTTGGGCGACAAAGGGGGGGAGGCTCCGGGGGGAGGGGCTACTGCCGGCATCGAGGGGAGGCGGGGAAGAGGCTGAAATGCTGATCGGGGAGACTTCGCCCCCACCTGCACCCCCACCGCCGATGCGCCTTCTCGAGCCGGGGCTGCAATGAGGACCCAGCGCGCAGAGACCGGCAGGAGCTCTTGGGCGGCGCTGGCTGGCAGGTGGCAGCCGCCGCCTGGTGAAGGAACAGGTGACCGGCTGATTGCCTTCTTGGCCTACCTTTCAGGGATGTTGTATAGGGAAATAAAAGATGCCCTACAGATTTCTTGCTGAGTGGCGGCGGCGGCGGCGGCGGCGGCGAAGTCAACTCCAGCTTCTGCTTCTCTTGGCAGCCCTTTCAGACGTGGCTTTCCCCTCCTCCCTCTCCTACAACTGAGAACCAGGGGTCCCGAGTCACTGCGCTGGTTCTTGCCTGAGGCGGGGCTAGAACTCGCAGCCTCCTGGCTTGGTAACCCCTTGGCCGATTGCTGTCTTGTCCTGCTGAGTGAGGGCCGCCCCCTTGACTCCTGGGGGCTCCCAGGGCAAGATTTTCAGGGAAGTCCTCAAGGGAACGCCTTGCAGCCCCAGTCTCAGCTGGGCTGGCCTCACGCGGAACCAGAAACTTGAATGAGAAATGCGCGGCCTCCCTGTGGCAAAGCGAGGCTGGTTTGTGTTCCCGACCAAGCGAGGATCCCAAACAGGCCACGGAAGGGGCCCCGAACTGGCTTTGCAAGCAGGAGGAAAAGAAAGGGCTCCGGAGCACCAGCGGAGTTCTGGCTCTGGGAAGACCCGGGACCTGCGCGGAGACGCCCCTCTGCCCGGCCACAAGTCGTCTTCCTGCCCGCCGCCCCCTCTTTGCCCCCAGAGCGACCCTAAGTCCCAGAGCCATGGCTTCGCAACGCTCACCTCTGCCGGTGCCTGGCCGGAGCATCCACGGAGTTCCTCCGCGTGGCCGGAGCGGTCAGGGAACTGAGGCCGCACTGGCCGGCAGAAGCACCTGCCGGCGGTCATGTGCTCCGCATAACTGAGCTGCCCGTCATGCCTCCCCAGGTGCCCGTCATGCTCCCGCTGAGCAAGGCAGGTCGATCCGGCTCGCCAATTGCCCGCGACCAGACAGCTGCCGAACAGGTCCTGCCTCGCTGACTCCCCGGCCGATTACAGATTAACTTCCGCGCAGCCAGAAACCCCGTTGGCCCCAGGACGAGAGTCTAAGCGAAGGAGGGAGGGGCAGACCCGGGGACCCTGGCCCAAGGGTCACTTCCAGAGAAGGGTTCTGCGGGGGCGGGGGAGAAGCCGGGGAGGGCCCTCTCTCCAGGTGCAGGCGTGCGCGTGCATGTTGGTCTGCCTGCTTGCCGCAGGTGGAGCCTTGAGGGGACCTCACTTCCTGCTCTGCCTCCCCCTCCCCAGGGGGTCTTCAGGCTCTCACTGGGGGCTTCCATCTCCCCCCTGCCCCCCCTCCCAGAAGCAGCCACCATCCCTTGCTGGCTGGGGCTGAGATCGGGGCTGCATAGTGTGCCTGTCAGTTGCCCAGCTGAAGTCGCCAAGGAAGCCGTGTGGCCCCAAGGTGTCCGGCTGAAGTTTGTGGGCAGAATTGCCAGAGGTCCAGTTTCAGGGGGGAACCAGCAGGCCCAGAGGCCCAGAGGAGGTCAAGGCTGCCCGGTGCCTGGCCTGGATTCCTGGGTGTGCAATCCCCCCCCCCCCCCCCGCACCTCATTCCCTGCATTGCTTGCACTAATGAGGGCAATTCTCTAACAAATGGGCGGAAGAATGTGAGGTGATGTAGGCATGGCTGCCTCGTGGGGAGGTCAGCTTTCCTTGGTCTGGGGTCCCACAGTGACCCCTCCATGAGAAAGGCCCATCTGGTGGCATTACAAAGCCCCCCCTCCAAGTCAGGGGGCCGCCTCCTGAGCCATTGGTCTCATTCCTGCCCAGACTTCCTACCCCTGAGTGCCAGGAGGGGCCAGGAGAGCCCTCTGGTTTGATCCCCACTGCAGACCCCCTCCAGCCTCCCCAGAAACCCCCAAAGAAGGAGGGTGGTCTGGGGAAGCCCATCCTGTGCTGAAAGGCTCTTTCCTCGATGCCTGATTAAAATCTGCTTCCTGGTCATTGGAGCCTTCCTTTCTCGTCTTCTGGAACGGCACTGAACACGCCTGGCCGCTTCTCGTGAGAGCACAGCCGTGTTGCGCCTGCCCTCGGCCAGATGCTTGCGACACTTTGGCTCTTGTGTAACTTTCTCTCCAGGCTGGGATCATCCAGCCCACTCTGCTCCTTCCTCCATGTCCTAAACCCAGGGCCAGCCCTCTCCTCCCCAGGCAGGAGGATTCCTTGTCCTGAGCTGGACAGTGTTGGGCTCCGCTTCCATCCAGACCACCCGGTTAGGCTCTGCTTCCCGGCATGGGTTCCTCTCCTGCCATGTCCAAAGCCTTTGACCTTTCTCTGGGGGAGAGGTTCTCTTTCTCCCTCTTGCAATCCTGATTTCTGCCCAATACTCCAGCTCCTAAAGTCTTCCCCAATGGTGAGACTGCACCCCCAAAGGCCATTCTTTGACGAGCTCTTCAGAAACGTGTGGAAGGGAGCCTGCAGGGACCACGCCACTCTTTGGCCGCTTTCACGTAGCCATTCAGGCTCCCCAATTAATGACTGGCCCCCAAAGGGTAGCTCCTGGAAGGGCAAACCCTGTGCGTCTTGCCCTGGAACCACCTGCTCCCTCCTTGGGGCAGCCGGGCTTTGCCGTAGGCCCAGCAGAACCCACAGCCTGGCTGCTGCTCTGACACTCCCCCCGCCAGCTGCTTCCACAGCTGGCTGGGCTGCAGTGCTTCCACCCCCCTCCCCAATTGCTATGGGGGGTGCTGGCCAAAGGTTACCAGGCCTCCAGGTTTTTTCAATCCTTCTCGTTGTTTCAGAGCAAAACGTGGCTTCCATCGGGGCTCCTCACTGAGGTCTTTGGAGAATAACCTTGGGGGGTGAGGGGCGGCATGGATCTTTGCCCCCAAAAATGCTGCCTTCCTGGCCCTCTGGCGCAGGCCTGCAGCTGAGACGCTTGTGCCGGGGGTCCTCGACTGATGACTGGTGGCTTAATGATCCTTGAAAGTTGTGAGGGATTTTTAGAAGCCGTGGCCTGCTCTCAGCTCCTGCATGTCCCCCCCCCCCCCCGCAGTCAGTCGGGGGCAGCAGCTCACATCTGCCTGGCCGCAATTTGTGCAGATTCACTTAATGACCATGTGGTTCTATGACCAATTGTAGTGACTCACTTCACAACGGTTGTAAAAATGGTCCTAAAATCAATTCTGCTCACGTGGTGTCTCAGCTGACCCTTGCAACCATTTACGCCTGAACTTCTGTTTTGGTTGTAAGGTGAGGACCCCCTGTGGGAGAACGCAGCTCCTCCTCAGCCCGAGCCCCTCCCTCTTTCCCCAAAAGGAAACCCTTTCCAAAGGAGAGCCCCCCCAACCCCTGCCCTCCCTTACCCCCTTCCCTTGTCCCAGTCTCCCTGCCGGGAGCTCTGTGAAGCCTCCATGCCACCCTCCACTTCCAGGACCTTCTTCCAGGCCTTGAGGAGGCCCTGGAGAGGCAGCCTTCCTGAAGAAGCTGCAAGCCACCAGATAGACCTGCATTCCCGAAAGGGCGCTCATCAAGGGGGGGGAGCACCGCTTCTTTGCCCCTGAGAGCCATGTGCACCAACCACAAGTAGCAGCAGAGCCCTGGCAGGCATCATCAGCTGAGAGGCCACAACAGGATCTTCCTGGCATTGGGGAGCCTGGCAGGTGAGTCACTTCCCTGCCCAGCAGGGACTGGAGCTCCGATGCTTCCTTGGCTCTGCTCAACCTTCTCGAGCTGCTCCCGTTCTCTGGCGGGGGGGGGGGGGTTGAGGGGGGCAGAAGGTGGAGCCTCAGCAATCTGCTCAGGGCAAGG
Source organism: Laticauda colubrina (assembly GCA_015471245.1). Classification (NCBI taxonomy): domain Eukaryota; kingdom Metazoa; phylum Chordata; class Lepidosauria; order Squamata; family Elapidae; genus Laticauda; species Laticauda colubrina. The sequence continues at coordinate 2,506,827 of BLBF01000336.1, forward strand.
GAGGCCTTTGTGTGGACCCCCTCACCTGGCCCCTCCAGCCAATTCGGCCTTGCTGGTTGTGGGGGGAGGTCAGGGAAGAGCTGCCTCATGCCAGGAAAGCCGATGCTGGGTGGGGGTGGGGTGGGCAGCCGAGAGCCGATCCAGCCCTCTTCCATGGATGCCTCCTGGGGAGTCCTGGGCAGAGCTAAGCACCTTGGCCTCCCCAGGCAAGAATCCCAGGGGCTTGGAGGGCTGAGGGTGGGGCTCTCTGGGGGCCAGCCCCCTCTGCTTCTGGGGCCCAAAGGGGAAGCATGGAGAAGTCTGGTCTCTTCCTGCCCCCTTGGGGTATGTGGGTGAGGGGGGACACTTAAAGAGGGGGCTGTGCCAACAAGGGCTAGACTGGCAGGCCAGAGGGAGAGAGGTCTTGCAGGGACGGGGGGGGGGGGGCTTCTGCAGAATCCCCTCCCCCCAGAGACAATGCATGGTCTGCTTGGGGGAGCAAGGCTGGGGCTTGGGCCAGAGGAGCCGCTGGTCCTGCCCAGTCTCAGCCAAATTCACCCCGAAGGATCGGAGAGCCGGACTGAGAAGGGGCAGAAGCAGCCAGTTTGAAGGGAAGGAAGAGCCCAAGTGTCAGTGCTGACAGTTAACCTCCCAGTTGGGGGGGAAGGGGCTCCAGGCCCCTGGCAGAGCAGCAGCTCAGAAAGGCTCAGCAGTAGCTGGGCAGGGGAGGGGCCACCGCCTGCAGGACCCTGGCAGCTCTTTTTGGGCTCAGACTGCGCTGGGAGATGTTGGAGCAGCCTGAGGAAATGTGTGTTTGGCTGGAACAGAAGCAGAGAGCAATCGCACACAGGCTTCTACACTGCTTCACAGAGCTTGGCAGCCTCTCTAAGCCAGCCCCTGCCCCCCACAATCTGGGTCCTCACTTTACCCACCCTGGAGGAGAGGAAGGCTGAGTCCACCTGGCTGAAGAGGACGGACACGGAAGACTTTCAAAACTGCAGGATTCCCGGGGAAGGAGCCCAAACGCAGCAGCAGGGCCCAACGGGGCCAAACCAGCTGGCATGCCAGGACTGTTGGGCGCCTGCCAGGCAGGGCATGGGGGCTTCCTGCCCCCCTACCCCAAGGCCTCCTCCCCTTGGCTGCCCTCTGGCGTCCACGAGGGCCGCTGCTGCCGCTCACCACTTTGGCCGCTTGTGTCAACCGAGAGTGGCCCTTAAGCCTGATGTGCCTCTGGCCACCAACAGGGGAGCCCCACAAGAGCCCGATCCACAGCAGGAGTGGCTCCCAAGGCCCTTCGGCAGCCTTTGACCTGGGGGCTCAGGAGCCTCCCTGGAGAGGGGAGAAGGAGGTCCACACTGCTTTCCCAGCCCCCCCGGCTGCTGGGCCCCCAGGCACTTCCGCTGGCATGTCCATGCTCCACCAGGACCTCTGAGGAAGCCCTAAGTGGGCCAGGCTGAGACCCCACTTTGGCGGGGGGGGCATGGACACGCGAGAGGGAGACCTGCTGCTCCACCTCCTCAGCCACCGAGGCTGCTGGGCTCCCCCAACTCGGAAAGAGTCCGTGAGGCCCAGGGCAGCTAGGGGGGCAGACCAGGATATCACAAAGGAGCTGCAGGCAGTCTCTGGAACTGGGGTTCCAGCCAGGAGATGGGGGGACTGGCCGTGAGCAGCTACCGGCAGGGAGGAAGCCCCCGCCCCAAGCCAGGGTGGGAGAGGCCACCAAGTTGCTCAACTGGTTCCTCTGGACATGCGGGTGTGCATTGAAGGCGGCTAGGCCTCTGAGCAAGGGGCAACGGGAAGGGCCCCCCTCACTAGCCTCCAAGCAGCTTCTCTCTCGCCAGAGTGGCCGGTGGGCAGAAAGCCGCCTGGGGTGGAGCCTCTGGGGTTCAGTTGAGCCGCAGGCCTGGCTGGCTGGCTGCTGAGGGGCACCTCCAGGCCCATGTTCCCCATCCTGTGGCTCTGTAGAAGAAGCGGGAGAGGACTGGCCCCTTGCATCCCATGTTCAGGTGGGCCAGAGGGCGAGGGAGGAGTGAATGTCTTCCCTGGAGAATCACCCAGAAGCTGCAACTGGCCCAGCATGCGCCATCCAAGAATTTTGGGGGCACCCTGGTATGCCCATAGAATCCCAGAGCTTCAACAACCACACTGGCCTCCTCTAGCCTTCATGGCCAACTCAAGATAATGGTTACCACCTATCAAACCACCATTCGTGGTTGCTTACTTGTGGTCTCTGATTGTCTCTGCTAGTCCCATGAGTCCAAGAATGGGGGCACCCTTCAGCCCGCCCCCCCGCCAAGAGCGGGTCAGATAGGGCGCAGGAAATGGGCAACCTCTGGCACAGCCCCTGCCCCATGGGGCCTCCTTCCCCCTGGCCTGGATCTCACCCCCCGGCCATCCACAGGGCCCTGAAAATGGGGCTCCTCCCTTGGACAGATGGAGCAGCTGACCCCCCCCCCCGGCCCCCCAGAGATTCTTCCATGGATGAGGCGCTGCTGGGCTCGCTTCTTCCATGCCTCTCTCAGGCTCTCCATGCTGTTTGAGGGTCCTGCCTTTTGTTTTTATACCTGGAGGGGGGTGTTTATGCTTCTGTCCTCCGGCAAGGTGGGTGCACAGAGCTGCCCTGTGAGCCGGGTGGCCGAAGCAGAGAAAGCCACACTGGGGACCCATGCCCGAATTGAGGGCTCCTGCTGATGTTCAGCCAGCTGCATTTAGGCCACAAAACCACACAACCACACAGTCATGCAGGATTTTCCTGGCATTTCCTCACTTATTCCTGATTTACTGGAGATGTGAGCAGAGTAGGCTAACATCCCATAATATGCAGGGGGGGACATTTCATGAACTAAGCTCTCCACCTCCGGAGGGGCCTTTTAACATGCTAACGACCCACCTTTTGCTTCTGGCCTTGTGTCCGGAGAGCCTTGGCCACAGCTGAAGCCCCTCCCCACTTGCCAAATTCTTAAGTCCGGTTACAGAGCCACCATCAGCCAGCCAGCCTCTTCAGCGCCTTCCAATATGTATCAAAGGGGACTTTTGTCTCAATTTATGCCCTCACAAAGAGGATCATAATGATGGATCCCCAAAATACAACTTCAAAAAAGCCCAACTATGATCTCATAGATGCCGACCTATCATCTCTTGACTGGCATACTCTGTTCTCTCGCTGTAATACTACAGAAGACCATTATAATGCATTCTTGTTTGAACCTGAAAGAGTCATTAAACAATATGTACCACTAGTAACAAACAACCTACTCTCCCAGAAACAGTTTGGTTTCAGGGAAAAATTGTCCTGCAACCTACAACTCCTACACTGCAAAAACATATGGACTACTCTACTTGACCACGGTAAAGCAATAGACACAATATACATAGATGTCTGCTAAGCCTTTGATTCAGTGGTACATGACAAACTACTGTTAAAACTAAACTCTAATGGCATTTTCAGATCTCTTGTCAAACTGGCAACAAATAATAAAAATGGGGGAATGCTATATCAAACCCTGCTCCAGTTAGCAGCGGTGTCCCCTAAGGCAGGACCCACACTCTTTATACTCTATATAAACGACCTTTGCAATCACCTTATAAGCAACTGTGTCCTCTTCGTGGATGACATAAACTATTCAACACCACCGACAATGCTACTTCCTTCAAAGCGACCTTGATTATGTGTCTGAATGGACAAACAATTGGTAACTCCAAATCTTGACCAACAAATATTCTGTCCTACAGACTGGTAAAAAAAAAATAAGTACACCAAATACAAACTAGGCAGATATGACCTGGTTGATGATCCTCACTCTGTCAAGGACCTTGGAGTTCTCATATCAAATGACCGAAGTGCCAGAGCTCACTGCAACAGCATTGCCAAAAAGGCATTAGGTAGTTGTCAATCTCATCTCACGAAGTAGTTGTCAATCTCATCTTCCCTCTGGAAACATCGAATTGCTAACCAGGGCATACAAAGGTTTTGCCAGACGAGACTCGAATACAGAACATCAGTCTGGAATCCGCACTGCGTTTCAGACATTAATGCAACCGAGCGAGTCCAGAAGGATTTCATGAGAAGAGTACGACACCCCTCTGCTCGCAACAGAGTACCCGACACCACCAGGCTTGACATTTTGGGTTTGGACAGCCTAGAACTGTGCCGCCTACGGATGGACTTAAGCGTAGCACACAAAATTATCTGCTACAACGTCCTACCAGTCAACGACGACTTCAGCTTCAACCACAACAACACAAGAGCACACAACAGATACAAACTCAATGTAAACCGCTTCAAACTCTATTGCAGAAAGTAGAACTTCAGCCACAGAGTGGTCACTGCCTGGAACGCACTCCCTGACTCTGTCGTTACATCCTCTAACCCGCCACTCCTTTAACCTCAAACTGACCACTCTTGACCTCACCCCCTTCCTAAGAGGGGCGTGCATAAGCGCACCATTGTGCCTCCTGTCCCTGTCCTATTCTCCCCATTTATTCCTACCTATTTCCTGTATTCCTACTCATGTTTATACTTTCACCTATTATCTTGTAACAATCGACAAATCAAATAAATACATAAAATAAACAAAATTAATGTTTCCTTTCTCTGCTGGCCAGCCCCCTCCCCCCATCAGTCCAATTAGAAGTTCTCGTGTTGTTTAGGTAACAGACCCTCCTCCATTCGCCCCTTCTCCAGTCTCAGCACTCCTTGAATGGCCTTGGGTAGGATAGGTGGGTCTCACTGTTTGGGCAGGCAGGGCTTGGCTCCAGGCATCCCCCTTCTCTTCCCACATTCCAAGCTCTTCCTCCCCCACCCCCACCCCCATTGCTAATGTCAGCTGCAGGATACCATGTGAAGCCAAGTGCTGATCCTAACAAGATGGTTCCATCAAGCCAAAGCACAGGTTGACATGAATTAGCCCTGGTGGAAGCCAATAACTCCAAAGAACAAGGTGGGGGGCATGCAGATTTGATAAATAAGTAGCGTATAGCTCACTTGCTTGCAAAAGCCCTGAATCGTTTGCAGTCAATGGGGCAGACCCTCCAACACATTGATCCAATTAGTAAAGCCCTTGAAACCCCCCTTTTGCCCTGCAGGTGGGCCTGCTCTGGATTGGGGGCTTCAGGACGTTGCAGCTGGAGGCAGCAATGCCATCACTGCCTTGACCAGGTAGGGAGAGCAAGGCTCCAGTCCTCAGTGGCAGGGGGAGCAGAGAAGCCTGAGGTCTTCTCCAAGGGGGTTGGCGGGGGGCGGTATCTGGTGGATCTGGCACTTGCAAGCGGCAGCCCTTTGGGATGGGAATCAGGCAACAGCTAGGATGCCTTCCCACTGCAGGAGGAGACCTGGCCACAGGCAGCTCAGAAATGTTAATTGGTTCAACAGGTGACTTCCAGGAAGTTGACAGCCAGAATAGAGTGTGTGTGTGTTGGGGGGGGGGGGAGGAACCTCCTGTATATGCTCTTTTTAAAGGGGCACACCTGCTCCAAAATTTATTTATAAAATTTATGGGCCGTCTGTCTTACCTCAAGATAACTCTGGGCAGCATACAATCATGAAAATGAAACTATATAAATCAAAGACATTAAGTTCAAACATTACCTTCTTGGACCTAGGCAGAAGTAATTTCTGCAGGTTTTTAATTACATAATGACTCATTGGATTGTTATAATGGGTTGTTTAGCTTATTTCCATCCCATTGTGCATTTGGAAAGCACTCTAGAAGCCATGTTGAGGGATGGCTAATAGAAAAATTTAAAATAAACACAATGCCCCCTCCCCAATCCTGAGGATTTCATTATTCTGTTCTGACTATTTTCAGGACAGGACTTTGTGTTTGTTTATTCAGGCATTTCTATGCAGGAATGTAGAAATTCCACTGCACGTGCGTTTGCATCTGATTATTTATTATAGCAGCAATTAAAATAACAATATGCTCAAATAAAATTAGTGTGACATTGATATTAGTTTTGCTGTACCTGTATTTATCATGTATTTAGGTAGTGCCCATTTCACTCTCAGAATCCAAAATATGAGCTGTCTACCATTTTAAGGCGTCTTTCGGTGGGAAGGAAGGAGCCCTGTGGCAGTTTTGCAGGTTCCTGCTGGGCACTGCAGAGGAGTCGGCCATCCCATCCCATAAAGAGCTTTGCTTTTGGGGATCCCCCAGCCCAGCGGCAAAGGGAAGGAATCACGGGAGCCCAAGAAAGCCCCCAGCCCCACTTGCATCCCTGTTCTCTTTGGGGGCTGTGAGCTCTGCAGGAAGCCTTCCTGCCTCTGGCCCAGCCTCCATGGTTCCCCCAGGCAGGATACCCTGCTGGACCTGGGGGCCAGGAGGGAGCTGGGTCAGGAGTGTAGTTGGGGCTCAGCTCTGCCCTCCGTCTGGCCCTGGTTGAGGGCTGCTGCGCTGCTGCTGTTCAGGGCACGCTGGGATGGATGGAAGCCTCCCGCTCTTCACCTCTGAGAGTGCCAAAGGGGCCACATGGGCACTGCGGCCCTCGCCAGTGGCGGATTAAGGCTCCCTGGTGCCCTGAGCACTGACAAATCTTGGTGCCCCCCTCCTCTGCACATACTGTACAAACACAGCCACGTTCTGGTGCCCCCTTTGGGCCTGGTGCCCTAAGCAGGGGCTGAGGCTGCTTCATGGTTACTAGAGCACTGGCCTTTGCCCACTTGGAGGGGAACCGGCTGGAACATATGTGAGAACTTCCCTGGGGAGGCCTGTCCCAGAGCAACCTCCCCTGGCTCTCTCAGGGGAAGGGCCTCCCCCTGGCATCGAGAGTTGGCAAGGCTGCCCAGAGAGGCTCTTGACGAAAGACCTGCCTCTACCCAGCCCCCGGGGAGCCTTGCCCACCCTGTGCCCAGGTGGGAAAGGGGCCCTGCGCACCCCTGGCAGAGAGGATGCCTGCCTGAGAGCCGCTCGGGGCTTCCACAGATGCTCTGACGGCTTTAAGGGCTGACTTGGAAAGGAGACCCTGTTCTTCCTCATGAAAGTTTCACTTACAGCCTCCTCTAGATAAAACAAATCAACACGTCACAGTTGCATTTAACTGGAAAACCACATTAGGAAAACTTCAAAGTGTTCAGAGTTCAGGCCACCATCAACCAAAGTCGGTCTGTGCTGCACCAAGCGAGGCCAGGATCCGTCGCAAGGGAGAAAGGAGGCCCTGCAGTCTTTCTCCCTCCCTGGGTCTCCTCCACCCCCCAAGGGCCCTTGGAGCCGAAATGGGCCTTGAAGCTGCCCCTCAAAGGGGTGCCTGGCCACAGGAGCTTGGGACCCTGCTGACCGCTGCCCTGTAACCCCACAGGGACAAAAAAGCCCACATTCCTGGCTAGGGAAGCGGAGGGTCCAGCCCCCCCCAAGCGGGCAGAGGTTGGTGCTCTCTTGCATCACCAAGAGGCTGTTGGTGGGGAGCCAGCTGGGACCCCAGGCTGAAAGGACAGGAAAGCTCCCTCCCCCCCTCCCCCCCCCTCCGTGTTCCCTGGGATCCCCTGGGGCCCCCTGAGGTGGCTTCTGCTGCCCCCTGCTGGTGCCCAAGAGGCTGTGCATGGCATCGGGCTGTTCCGGAGATCCTGGGATCTGCCAAGGCCAGCTCTGTGGGCCAGAGGAGCAGCACCAGACCTCTCCCGCTGGAAGCGGCCGGGTCTTGGGAGGAAGGGAGGGGCCCCCCTCTTGCTCCCAAAGGACATGGCTCCTCACAGTGGACACCCAGCCTTGCTCCAAAGCTCTGGCGAAGGGGACTGCCCAACGGCCAGGTCCTTCCGGAGCTTTTCCTCACCTGGATGGGAATCCCATTTCTGGAACCGGATCCTTTGGGCTGGGCCTGTCCCAAGGGAGAGCAGCTTGCTGCATCCTCATTATATGTCAGCCCTTTGGTCTACATTATGTAGGTATGGGTGGGCATCCATCCGTCCATCCACCTGTTCATTTCTATTGGTACAAAAGGGGCCTTACTGAGGAGAAAAGTATGGGGGTACATGCATAATTTTGTATTTATTTATTTTGTCATATTTATGGAGTGCCTATTGGAGGTGGTGACCCTTTGAGAGCTGCTTGCAATGGAATTTCATTTTAAGGTATGCCAATTAGCATACATTCAAAGTGACTATGAAATTATTCTAAGTCTAAACAGGAAATTGGGGAGAAGGAGCACTTCTCTCTCTCTCTCTCTCTCTCTCTCTCTCTCTCTCTCTCTCTCTCT
>BLBF01000336.1:2515002-2527521 GCA_015471245.1 Laticauda colubrina
CTCTCTCTCTCTCTCTCTCTCTCTCTCTCTCTCTCTCTCTCTCTCTCACACACACACACACACACACACACACACACACACACACACACTCAATTGTCCCAGTTCCCTGAAAAGTGAGTAACCAGGGATGGAGAACATGACTGGAGGTTCTTCAGTCTACAAAACTTTTCTACAAAACTACCAGAGGAAACAGTAGCTACAACTCCAAGGACTCGGAGCATAAACCCCAGAAGGGGCTTCAGAATGAGGAACAGAAACAGGTCCAGAGGAAATTGCTAGCTGAGCCACAGGGGAGCAGCACACAAGTTGTGGCGAGTACCCGATATTCCGAACAATAAAAGTAAGGAGTGGGTCACAGTAGTAAGCAAAATGCATGCTTCAAATACTAATTGACACACCTTGCATACATAATCTGCTAATTATGGGCAGCCGGGACAGGGGCATATAAAGAAGGGAATGGTTGGAGTTGATCCTTTGGAGAGAAACCAAGCTATATGGCAGCTTCTCCCCGCTTATTACAATCAAGGAAACAAATTACGGTGTCTTGGCTGGTGGTTGGCCAGGCAAATTGACCACTGGTTGCGAAGGAAAGCAGCCAGGAGGATTTAACACCAGGACCATCCAATCTGGGGATCTGTGGGGACATTTGGGAGGCTCAAGTGAGGCGCTTCCTTCTCTGGCCTCCTTAGGCAAGGCGGTGCTGGTGCAGTGCTACACAGACTGGCCATTTCCAAGCAAGAGGCATGGAGCCTGCCTCCTCACCCAGCCACCCAGCCCAGGGCAAAGAAAAGGGGCTCCCTCCTCAAGTGGGGCAACTGCTGGGAACCTTGCGCAATGATGCCTCTGCTTTTTGCCCTGGGTTGCCCTGCCAGGTGTTCCTGCCTCCTTGGCCTGCTAGGCAGAAACCCAGCCTACCTGAAGAAGGTGGAAGCAGCCAACCTGCAAGGAAATGCCAGCCATACCTGTTTTCCTCTCGGATGGCAACAAGGGCTCCAGGCCCCAAAGGACCCTCTGAGAGGGAAGGGGCTGGAGCGCCTGGAAGAACGGCCCTTCCTGGACCAGGTAAGGGAGGACTTGTGGAGAGACGAGGACCAGCCTGCCAAGAAGAGCTCATTTCTGATCTCAACGGATAGATGACAATTCCCCCCCCCCCCAATACTGTGTCTTGAGCCCCTCGGGGATTCCTCGGGACGTGAAGGAGACATTCTCAAGACCGTTAAGAGCACCGGCAAGATGGAGACATTCCCCACTGACAAACCTCCCCCTCTACTGACCCCCTGGCAGCAAATGTCCCAGAGTGGCACAGCCTTGAGGATGCTGGAAGGGGGTACAATACGCTGGGTGGGTGGGTGGGTGAAGCAGCTGGGCTCATAGCTGGCATTTCTTTTCTTCTCCCTGTTCAAGGACCCAGCCAAGAAGAGAGAAGGAAGAGTCCTGCAAGGGAGTAGGTGGCCATGCAGCTGGCACCAGCTGGCAATGGAGCAGATTCTCTGAGTATGGCATTTGCAATTCTGGGCAAGAGGCGGGCTACACCACACAAGGGAAGGAGATAAAAGCCATAGTAGCATTGTGGTTTGAATGCAATATTGCAGGCAGGCTGACTCTGCTCACTGCAAGCAGTTCGATCCTTACCAGCTCAAGGTTGACTCAGCCTTCCGTCCTTCCAAGGTTGGTAAACCGAGAAGCCAGATTGTTGTGGAGAAATATGACTCTGAAAAATGCTTAGAGACAGCTGTAAAAACATGTTCTGACCTAGGTTTCCCCACAGCACGAAGCCAAGTCCTCATCCCAATAAACCCCTTTTATTAGATTTACAATGAGTTTCCTCTCCAGAAAAGTCCCAACCATCAAATTTCCCGGCTGGATGGTTTTAATGCAAAATGATTTGGTCAGCTGCGTTGAAAGTCAGAATCAGTTTATTAATAGGAAGGCAGATAAGAATAAATCTCACAACGTTCCTAGGATTAATCTGAAAAGTGAGTAGGAAAACCCCTCTTTTATACACTTCAGGTTCTTTGATTTGTAGTTGTAAATCTTTGAAGACTTTGATTTTTGTGTGTGTTGAATTCCTGTCTCTCTGAGATTGGGATCTTTTCTTGGGATCTTGGTTTTATGGTCCTGATTCTTTGTAGTTGCTTGTTTGCTATCATGGTTCCTTCCTGCCATGCCTTTTGGTTTGCTTTTCACAATTTTTTTTTATAGCCTGTCATCTATTTGATTTCTATGGGAAAGGATCTCAGCTAGTTTGTAGGGTTTTTTTCTCTCTATCTCATGCCTGTAATTTTCTGCTTCCTTTGTTGTGAAAAGTAAGCTGGCTCCAGCTATTTTAATAGCCCTACTTGACAAAGGGTGGGGACTGATGGAGCTGACCCTGCTTGTGTTTTCACCTTTTCCTTTCTTTTTTAGGGGAATTTCCTTCCCCTTCTAATGTTTTCCTAGAAGAGAGGGGAATCATAACTTCCAACAGCGGTGTTAGGAATGTAAATCACCTAACAGTTGGGTTGGAAATATATAAAGCAGGACAGACTTTTTAATACTGTCCCTTTAAGGGAATGTTAAAATTGGAATTGGATGTGGTTCCTCAAACAGCCATAAGATAGAGCCAGAAACCTGGGTTGTTTAGTTCTGTTGTTGCTGAGAGTGTTGCCATGCTTGCATTTCCCTATTGACTGTTACTGATCATCGTTATTCTTGGATTTGATGTGAGTCTTTTACTGAACTGTTTTTGATGCTGGACTTTGTTATTGGGTTATCCCTGGACTGAAAACTGACTGCTATAACCGTGTATGACTTGGACTGTGTTTGGACTTTGCTTAAATGTTTATTGGAAGTAAAAACCTACATTTTACAGTATATCTGTGTGATGGTTGTGTGTTATTCTTCACCACTCTCACTACGTCTCCCTGTGTGCACTCATTCTCCTAACAAGGAATTACCTCAACACTGGTTACGGGCCCAGGCCATACCAGGCTCAGATAACTGAGAGGTAGTGTGAATGCACAGTAACATATACAGACAGCTGTTTATCGTTTAATTGTGGTTTACTGTCCTGGTAAAGATGGCACAAGACTCTTCAACAAGTCTATCACTGATAACCCATTTGGATGGAACAAACTATGTTTCCTGGTCTATGAAGTTCAGTCTACTTCTGCATAGAGAAGGGTTATGGACTGTTGTTCAAGACCCACTGGATGTAAATGCTTGGGGTCCAGAAAATGAGGATGATGCCAAGAAGACTGCTGACTTTAAAAAGAACAACGAATGAGCTCTTTGCATAATTGGACTAACACTGAGTGACCAGCAGCTAGTCCATATTCGTGGAGAAGATTCTGCTGCTAGGTGCAGGGAGAATTTGAAGAGGATTTATGTTCATGACAGTGTAGGTGCACACATACATCTTACACGTAAACTGTTTAGAGCACGTCTTCTGAAAGGTGGAGATATGTTTGCTCATTTGAACTTCATGAAAAGAACTTTTCAAGAGCTACATGAAAAGGATCTGATTTTTTCAGAGCTGAATCTGAAGCAGCTTGGAAGGTCAAAAACAAAATTTGCATTTACCAGAAATCCTCTGACCTTGCTTCTCATAGAGATACTGTGCAAAACCACAAAATTGCTGAACTAAGGAACTGGAAGTAAACATGTTTCAGTGAATAAGGATGGGTCTGAAAAATGACAGAAATGTACTTCTCCTTTTTGGTATAGTTTAACATAAGAAACGCCCCAGGCTAGGCTGAGGTTATGAAATGTATAAAAGTGACGCCTCAGGAGGAGCCAGGGGTTCAGAATTTGCCATGCTAATGCTCTGAACCTTTGTGCACAAATAAAACCTGTACTCTCCAAACTTTCATGGTCTTGTGTCCTGATTTGGAAGCAAGATTTGCTGCAACATATATGGCAACCCAGATGGGACACTAGGGGCCCTGAGGCCCGCTGGAGGGTCCATCCTGGGTCCCAGCGACTGGGTAAGTTGAAGGGAACATCCCAGGCGCCATCGTCCTTTGAATCCAAGGGACTTCCCGAGACTACCCTGTTCTGGTGGCGGCGGTTGACACCTCCAAGAACCACTGGTGAAAGGTGAGGAGACCAGGACATCTTCCAGCCGGCTGGTGGAGGAAGAAGAAGCCTGCAGGCAAGTACTTGGGAAATAATCTCTCCCTGTAAGCAGGGATGGAGGAGAGGACTGATCACGCTCTCTTAGATAAAGGTAAAGGTGGGAGGAATTGTCAAAAATGGTTGAGGTGAGTGACTACTGTGGTTCCCATTGGTGACTGTGAGTGTCCAGCACTGTGGGCCAGTAGAAAGCAAGTGGCGTTCGCAGTTCCCATTGGAGACCGTGTGCGTCCAGCTCCCTGAGTCGGACATAACTGTGTGAAAGTCCCTGGTGTTTCTGGAAAAGGAGAGACCCCATGCCCTCCTTTCCAAACCCCTTTCCCATTTGTCTTGTCTGGTACCCTGGGTGGATCATGGGTGGCTGAGAGAGTAAGCCCCTGACTCCGTTAAGGGCCATGAAAAAAATATTTTAAGGAAACCTATGAATCTCAGGATTATTGTGTGGAGTAGGCACAAAATACAAGTGTTTTGTGAGGGAGAAAATAGTAAAATGAAAAACTCCTAAAGGGCTGGGAAATAGGTCAGGTTAGTGTTATACTTGGAAACAGGCATAGGAGTGTCTGGAACTGGTAAAAATAGGGTCGTGGTCTCCATGGTGCCCATGGGGACACGTTAAAACAGTAAAAGTTGTCTTTAAAAGGAGCAGTGGAATTCAATCCTGCTCAGGGGAACCCTGGCCTGGTGCAAACAAGGTGTGAAGGAAAAAAAAAAGAGGTCTCTATGGATCTTGATCTTTAAAAATAAGCCAGCATCTGCTAGGAGATTCTAAGATAGATAGAGAACAATTTGGATCTTTAAAAATAAGCCAGCGTCGTCTGGGAGATCCAAACTAGAAAGATAAGGGACGGAACAAAACCCAATGAGCGAGCTCATGGAAGGAGCACAAAAGGTGTTTGTAAAAAGGAGGGGCACTGGAAGGGTGAGTGCCCCGAAAGAGGTAAAGAAGAGAGGTCAGAGGGAAGAAGAGGGCACTTTCAAAGGGACCCTCAAAGACCCCTGGGAGGAAGCCGGGGAGGACAAGGATGTGGGAGAAACCCCCCCCCCCCGATAGGTTTGGCAGAGGCGGAAGGATGGGACTGAAGCCGACCGGGTTCAGAGTGCCTCCCAGAACTTATGGCAGACCAATCTCTTTTTCGTGGATATTGGAGCCACACGATCAATTTTAACCCAACCCCTAACACAGCCCTCCTCTCATACCATGAATATTCAGGGGGGCAACTGGAAGTATTTTACAACGTCCTTGTTTTGAAGCCCCTTGTATGTACGGTTAAAGGAAAGAGTATAATGCACCAATTTATGTGTATGCCTGACTGCCCTGTCCCACTCCTGGGAGAGCTTTGCTTTGCAACCTTCGAGCACATCTCTTGTTTGAAGAGGATGGGACTATGGCAATGAGGTATGGCAGGGTTAAAGTAGGGGTACCCTCGGACTTTATGAGCATTTCGGGTCCATAAAAAGGGAGGTTGGTGGATCTTGCCAGACAATCAAGTTTTTGTCCCTGGAAATATGGCTGGGGATATCGTGCAGCAGGTCCACAAATGGTTGCACCTAGGGAAAACAGCTCTAGCGAAGGCCCTATAAAGGGAAGTTTATAGTAAAAAAATACACAGTATTGTGGTGAATGTTTGCAAACTACAGGTCATTGTGTGTACCTATACCGGATGCCCCAGGTGCATCCCACCCCTAAGAAAGCCACTGAGGTCGCGAGGGCATTATTCCACATTATAATCCCTAGTATGGTCTACCTTCGTGAATTTCATCAGATAATGGTCCTAAGTTTATCCACAAGGCTACCCAGCAAGTGGCGAAGGTATTGGGTATCAACTGGAAACTGCATTGTAGCTTCCATGCCCCTTCCGGGGGCAGGGTTGAAGGGGCCAATAGGACTATTTCACCATTTGGATGATTGTATGGTCGAGTCCCCAACTTACTTCGCTTAAATATTCAAAATACTGTACAGATTTCTGATACTATCAGGATGCAACAACTCCAAACCCTTAACATGATAGTACAGAAACTGCAGCAACTTGTAAACCCCATGTTTTAGTCACCTCCCCACATAACATACACCCGGGATAGGAGGTCTGGGTTAAAGATTGGAAACGAGAAACATTAAGCCCAAAGTGGAAAGGAACGCACACTGTCTCCCCCTTGCCGTTCAGGTGGCTAAAATAAAACCTTGGATTCATTGGTCTCGAAGTAAATTGGCTGCACCTACCCATTGGAAAGTAGAATCCCACCCGATTCACCCGTTAAAAGTGGAAAGTTCACGAAGGCAATAAGAAAGAAAGCCCAATTAGTGAAACCCCAAGATAGATACTTAGGTTGCTATAAGTTAAGGCCACAGAACTATAGGACATGAGAAAAAGGAAGCTGTGTGCTGAATTGCAGAACCGACAGACAGGAGGTTTTTTTTGGTTGTTTTTTTTTTGAGCAGCAGGCTACTGTAGAAATTTTGCCCTGCTAGCCAAATCGCTCTATGAGTCCACAAAGGGGGGAGGAAGGGAAGCCTTTGTTTGGATGTGTGAAAAAAAAACACACGTTTTTGGGACTTAAAAATAATTAGCATCTCAAGCTCCTGTTATGGGACTTCCCAACCTTGAGAAATCTTTCAATTTGTATGTGGACTCAAAGAATAATATGGCTCTTGGAGTCCTGACTCAAGAAAAAGGGAATAGCAACAACCCATTGCTAATGAAAGACAAAGTAGAGATTTAAAGGACAAAACCTTTCCAGGTCTGGAAATGTTGTGTGTGTGAATGTGTCTGTGTGTAATCATTTCCAACCCTGGAGGATGAGACCCTCTAACAACAATTTAATAAAAAAAAATGGAGCTCATTGGCTTGTGTGAAACAGCTCTCAGAAAAGAATTGTAAGTAATGATTGATTTGCTTGGAGAAAGAATGAAAGAATGAAATGAAATTTTCATGTGAGAAATTGGTTATGCAAGCAGTCTGATTACAGAATAAATGTATGAGTATGTTGATGATGAAGAAAAACAAAAACATTAGTGTAAATGTCTGTGTGTTGACCCCCATCCCAGATGAAGAGTAGAGTACTTTCATATAAAGAAATTGCATGTACCAGGAAATGAGAAAACTCTCATGGAGAAATGTGCGTGAGTTACTAAGGTTAGAGAGAGAGGAAGGAACAGAGAAAATTAGATGATAGAAAAATAAAATATGTCATGAGTCATTGCATCTGAAGGTCCACCAAGAACTGAATAAAATAAAACAACCACAGACTAAATGTTTGGATGGTGGGAGTTGGGAAATTACATGGAGTGAACTAGCCCCTAATAAATGGGAAACACTAACTCCAGCATCAATAGCCAGAGTTGGGAGATGAATATTAATTTGTAAAGCAAAAGATAAGAATTTAGGAATAATGCTGAGCTTAAAATATACCTAGTAGAAATATAAGCTCTCCACGCAACTTATTACAGGCAAAAGCATTTTTTGCAGAGAGATAGATGTGTCTTACTGCAATCAGCTAGGTGTCGAAAGAACCTTAACACTGTGCAACAGGAAGAAGGGAAAAATAAATTGTCTAAAATAGTTTCAACAAGCCATTTCTGTGTTTTGCGTATGTGTGTGTGGAATCAAATATGGGAGATTAATGGAATCCAGCAAATTTGCATTGTGGGTGGCAATTGTGTTTTGCCCGATGGGACTGGACTGAGCGAAGTTCTAGTAAAAAAATGTGACAAGTAGTGAAGTATGTTACTGTAAGAATCATGTAGCAACTAATAGCAACTGGACTACCCCAGAAGTTATTTATAGGGAATGGGAATAAAATGCCTATACTAGCCTCCCCACTGGGTGGTTTGGACCCTGTGTGACGAGATTTATTAAGCAACATAGGGGAATCGCTATCAAAGGAATAAATTCAGGCTTGGAAAGCAAAGAGCTCTCGAATCCCTAGATATCAGTGATGCCCCCGGATGCTTGAAACTCTAAAGGGCCTCTACGTAGGTGGAGGATGGCACTCAAGGAGCTAATGGACTTACAATTAAATTTGACTACAAACTTAAAGGAGATGACTGCAGTCCTGGGACCCTTAGCAAAAGGAAAGTGTGGGAAATAACATTGTGCAAAACCAGCTAGCCCTAATAAAAAATTTGGGAGCATAGCAAATTGGATTGGTGAAGGGTTCAACAAAGTCTGCTGTATTAGGATTCTGGGTTCTAGCGTTTCTCTCCTGTTTGATTCCCTTTATGAGAGATATAGTAGGATCAAAGTTTAAGGAATCAAAAGTAATAAAAGGAATGAGGTTATCTCCTTTTGAAATGATGTTTGGAAGACCCCCTGTCATAAGTACTAGTTTGAGAAATAATATAGGGGATTTAAGTCAATTAGGGGATTCATGGGTGAGTCTAATGAGTGGTAGACTTGAAGAAGCGCCCCCTATAACTGTCCTACCGGCAATGGGCAGGCCATATACGGGGCAGAAGAGGCCTTACTGGTGTCACTCCGGAAGCTGACCCTCTACGTACGGCTGAAAATAAGAGCAAGTAAAATAGATGTTAATATGGTAGGGATAGTGTGTGTCGTGGACAGATATATATATATATATATATTAGATTCTTTTAAAAGGATTTTATGTATCAAACAGGGGGTTGGACTGGATGACCTAGAGGGGTCGCAAATTTTAAAAAGCTGATATGTTTACAGTGATTATCTGAGTTGAAGAAACCACAACATGTTTCTTGCTCAGTTGCCTAGAGAACAGTTTCCTGTTCAGTGTGGTCAAACTTCCCTGTCTCAATAGAATATCTAAACCGCAAATGTGCTTCAAAAGGGACTTCGTGTTTCCAACTTTGACTCATCTGAAAAGGATTTGTAATTGCCTGCTTTTGCAAAAGCATTAATCTTTGTCAGAACTATCTCCAACAGTCTTTCTATGATAGT
The DNA here is from genome assembly GCA_015471245.1 of Laticauda colubrina. Taxonomy (NCBI): domain Eukaryota; kingdom Metazoa; phylum Chordata; class Lepidosauria; order Squamata; family Elapidae; genus Laticauda; species Laticauda colubrina. The sequence goes on from BLBF01000336.1 coordinate 2,524,026, forward strand.
AGAGAAGAAGGCTACTGGTAATTATATTACTTTATATTACTTTATATTATATTAATAATTATATTAATACTGTCTCTTTAAAGGAATGCTAAAATTGTGATTGGATGTGGTTCCTCAAACAGCCATAAGATAGAGCCAGAAACCTGGGTTGTTTAGTTCTGTTGTTACTGAGAGTGTTGCCGTTCCTGCATTTCACTATTGACTGTTACTGATCGTTATTCTTGGATTTGATGTGAGTCTTTTACTGAACTGTTTTTGATTCTGGACTTTGTTATTGGATTATCCCTGGATTGAAAACTGACTGCTATAACCGTGTATGACTTGGACTGTGTTTGGACTTTGCTTAAACATTTATTGGAAGTAAAATCTACATTTTACTATACAGTGTATCTGTGTGATGGTTGTGTGTTATTCTTCACCCTCACTATGTCTCCCTGTGTGCACTCATTCTTTTCATGGGGACTTAACTCAACAAGTGGCAAAGAGGTGTGGTGGCTCCACCAACTTCAAATCCTTCCAGTAGTGGGACCTCCATCCCACACATGCCACATCATCAAGAAGGATGCTCTGGGTGACTTTTCCATTGCCTAGCTGAAATTTAAGGGCACTAGATCCTTAGTGACTTAGACAAAAAATGTTCTAATGTTGCACCTCACCAGGCAACCTCTGCCCCTCTCATGGGTGTGCATGCCACCTCATGCTGCCTGTTCAAAATGAGGGCAGCCTGGACTGAGGCAGCAAAATGCAAAGCACCCCCCCACTCTTAACCTGCCTGTTGGGTCCAGAAATGGCGCAATGCCAGAGGCCAAGAATAAGAGCAGGAGGGCCCTGCAGAAGATGAAGCACCCAAGTATGAAGATAAAGCACCCAAGAAGATGAAGCACCCAATTCCAGGAAGAAAGAGGCCACCTTGTGCCGTCCAAGGTGCAATTTTTTCCTTTTGCCTCCAGAAATGCACACAGGGTGTGGGAAGTAAAGTGACAGCTGGACGTCTGAACGAAGAAAAGCAAATGGGATTTATGGCCGTAATTGAAACTGGGGTTGATGAAGCTCACAGGTGGAATGGAGGGATTGAATCCTATTCAAAAGAAGCAGGCCAGAAATGGGGGAGGGGGGAAGAGGGGGAGGGGCCTAGTGGTGCCATACACAGATCGGGACCCAGGAGGTTCAGCAACAGCAGAGCTCAGCTGAGACAGGTGTGTGTGTGTGTGTGTGTGTGTGTGTGTGTGTGTGTGTGCCTGGTCTTAACTGCAGAGCCAGGCAGACTAAGGAGCTGCTGGACCAGATTCCAGGACTTTGAGGGAGAAAAGAACCTGTAACCATGGAAAAACACCTGAGCCGAGATCCCCCAAAGTCTCCAAGGGCTTTCAGTGGTGGGGCAGAGGGTGTCATTTTCCAAGGGTCTCGAGAAGAGCCAAGGAGAGCCTTGGCCTCTTTCATCCCAGCCTCACCAACAGAGAAAAGCTGGCTACAGAAGACAAAGTGGGAGAGGGAGGAAGGGAGCGCATCTCCTTGGGTTTAAAGTAGCGTTTCCCCTTCAACCGTGTCCTATTCACAGAGACTGCCTGGCTGCAGAGGTCCCTGCAGTTTTCTTGGCAAGATTTTGGGAAGAACCTTTCCTGTTTCTTAGGGCTGAGAAAGAGGGACTGGCTCAGGGTCACCCAGCTGGCTTTGTACCCAAGATGGGATGGGAGCTGCATCCAACTGGTCCTCAACAGCCAGCACAGTCCTCGACTTGTGATCACAGTTGAGACCAAAATCTCCATTGCTAAGCAAGGCAATTGTTAAGAGATTAATTTACAATCACTCTTGCAATAGTTGAGCCAATATGAGTCCTGGTGGCTCAGTGGTTAGGATGCAGTACTGCAGGCTACTTCTGCTGATTGACAGCTGCCAGCAGTCTGGTAGTTTGAGTCTTACCAGGCTCCAGGTTGACTCAGACTTCCTTCCTTCCATGGTCAGTAAAATGAGGACCCCAATTGTTGGGGGCCAGAGGCTGACTCAGTAAACCACTTAGAGAGGGTTGGAAAGCACTGGGAAGCAGTATATAAGTCTAAGGGCTCTTGCTATTGCTAGTTCTTAAGTAAATCACTGCATTTGTTACATCAATAACCGTTGTTAAGTGAATCTGGCTTCCCCATTGAGTTAAGATCACAAAATCTTCTGCATTTATGACATTGCAGCTGTTGTAAATATGAGCCAGTTGCCAAACATCTGAATTTTGATCATGTAACCTTGGGAAGGCTGCAATGGTCATGTGAAAAACTCACTTTTTTCAGTGCTGTTGTAACTTCTAATATCAATAGCACTGTGAGATATATGACCCCCAATTAATTTATATTCACAATACAAAGATAAGTCTGGCCCAATTTCAAAGGTTTTTTGAAGAAAAGAAAAAGTGGTTGCAAGCGTGGCCTTCAAGACCCTTCCCAATTGAGGATTGAGTACAAGGAGAGCAAAATTCCACATTCAAACAATATATTTATACCACTGCACAGAACATGCCACATCTAAGAGGCCCTCCCCACACACACCCTGTTATTTTCTTACATTCTAAGATGAGCTAAAGTATAAGCTTTACGGTCAACATGACATTGTTTTCTGTGCCTCGGTGTCTTATCTTGTTTCACTACTGGGCTTTACCTTGGGAGGATGTCTCTTATCTTATTTACTTGTTGCCTAGCCCCAGGCAGATCTTCCTGTTTTCCAAGAATATTGTAATAATGCATCATGTACTTGTAACTGAACACATTTTGGGTTTTAGGTGTGGGTTTTATATGTAACAGAAAAAGTAAAGAAGAATCTTCTAGCTTAACCATACCTAAATTGCATAAAATTATATTCTAAATGAGTAACTTATAATACTTTTCTCTCAGCACTTAGACTTATATACCACTTTATAGTGCTTTTACATCCCTCTCTAAGCAGTTTACAGAGTCAGCCTTTTGCCCTCAACAATCTGGGTCCTCATTTTACCCACCTCGGAAGGATGGAAGGCTGAGTCAATCTGGAGCCTGGTGGGATTCGATCTGCCAAATTGCAGTAGGAGTAACTTGAAGTACTGCACTCTAACCACTGCACCACTGAGGTCACTAAATGAATGGTTGTAAGTTAACCACCTGTAGTGTGTCAAGATATTAGAGAAAACGAAATTGGAGCATGATTTTGCTGGTTAGACAGTATATAGTTAGTTTAGGAATGAGAGCTGTCCCCTTAAGGGAATGCTTCATGGGAAATGTAGTTAATGCCTCTTGGGAGATGTAGTTCATGTCACGTGGTCACATGTGTAATCCTGATTGGCACTGAATTGACCTCTGGTTGGACTGAGGGAGTTTTTGGGCATTCTTACCTGGATCCCAGCATCCTGCTGGAGTTTTTATTTATTTATTTATTTATTTGGTTTGTCAATTGCTTACAAGATAATAGGTACAAGTAAAAACATAGTTATGAATACATGGATACATATAAGATATATATATATATATATATATATATA
>BLBF01000336.1:2528770-2541436 GCA_015471245.1 Laticauda colubrina
CTCTCTCTCTCTCTCTCTCTCTCTCTCTCTCTCTCTCTCTCTCTCTCCCTCCCTCCGTCCCTCCGTCCCTCCCCCCTCCCCCCCTCTCTCTCTGAGCAAGAAAGTCATAAAACCTGTTTGAATCACCGGGAGGAGCCATAAATCCCCCCATTTGTAAGAGGCAAACAAGCAAACAGATAGTTGTATCCTCTCTGTCTCTTTCTGCATCTGAGTGACTGTATTTGCAAATGAGAGACTGATTTGAGTAAGGAAGCTGGATTATTCCCTGTCTCTGAAGCTACTAAAATTTGTTCTTCCATGGAGGAATCAGGCAATAAAAAGGGGCCCATCCTTGTCTTGAATTTTATGACAGTGGTCCCCAAGCCAACCGAGTCAAAAATACCTTTAGCCACTCTGTGCGTAAACCAACCCCCTAAAGAGGGAATCTGCCTCTGGAAAGCTGAAAAAAAGTGACCAGGCTTGTAGCCATAAGAAAGTCAACAAACTTTGCTGTCCTGTTTTATCTTTGTTTGTAAACTGGAGAGGAAAATACCATGAGCTGAATTTAGCAAGAAATTAACCCTTTTATTCTACATAAAGGAAATCACCCAAGCCCAGTTGATCAGAACATAAAATTAAATGACAGCATCCTCTGGTGATTGATCTCGAAGCGACAGCCTTGTGAACAAGCTACCCATGGCAGTACCCTCTGGTGGCCAACCAATGTATTGCATCTGAGTCTTTTGAAGCCTGCAATGCCACCCAGTGGCCTAACCAGTGTACCACACCAGCAACTTCCAGAGCTTGCAACCCAGTGGCCAACCAGTGGATTGCATCATGGCTCACCACATTGACGGTTGCACCACTCTGGAGCAGGCACCTCAAATGCAGCAGCACATTGAGAAAAGCCGCCGCCACCACATTCAAGGCACTGACTCCAGAGCGTTGCAGCAGTCAATGGAGTGAGCTTGTGGTGCCAGCGCCTCAAACGCTTCCCTGCCGCCTCTTAGCCTAACACACACACACTCCCTTCTAACCCTGCTGGAGCAGGTGATTGGACTAGAATAGAAATCTCATTACCTTTCTCCTCCGTCCGTCCATCCTTCTTTATTTCTTTTTCTTTCTGCCCCTTCCTTCCATCCCCCCCTTTCTTTGTCTGTCCCTTTTTCTTTCTTCCCCTTTTCTCTTTATTTTCTTCCTTCTCTCTTTCTCTCTCTCTTTTTTGGGTGGACGGACGGAGGGACAGACAGACAGAATGCAAGAGCAGTGGCACTTTCCCAACGTGCTGCCGTTGTTCTGTATTCTGTACAGTGGTAGATTTGCCTTCTGTACAGATGCAGATAGATAAACTCCACAAAACATCTATAACAAAGTACTTTTATTGGTTCATCAAGTATCCTCATAACTCACATTTGTGACAAAGATCTTCTTTAATAACCAATCCTTTGCATATTTGTCTTGTAGGTAAAAAGTTGATTATCTGCTATCCTTTTTCCCTCATCTTGTAGTGGTAGAAATAGACCAGTTACCACAAGTCTGTGAGTTCGGCCAAGAATGAGGAAAACTCCCCCAACCCCTCGAGGTTCAATTTAGTGACCAATCAGGGTTACAGATGTGGTCACGTGATATGGACTACATTTCCTAGGATACCTTTAACTACATTTACCATGATGCATTCCCTTAAGGGGAAAGCTCACTATTGCTACCTCACTATCCAATTCCTATACAGTGGCTGGACAGCACATTCCCCGCCTGGAATTGTAAATTCCACTATTAAAAGAAGAAAAAAATTAACTATAAACTAAGATAAGCAGTAGACAGTAATACTAACTGAATAGCAGATAACTATATAACTAAAGCCCCTGTCACACTGCACCAACGGATGCAAAGAGGATGTAAAATGGACAAAAAAGCTTGCCATCCGTTGGTTAACGCGATGTATCCGTTCTGTACTCACTGCCTCCGTTTTGCTTCCTCTCTATCCATCCAGCATCCGTTTATGGACGTTTCATCCGCTCAGAAAGTTTTGAGCTGCTCAAAACTTTTGCGCGGAAAATGTATCCAATTCGTCCATTCTGCATCCGCTAGGCATCCACTAGGCATCCGTTCTGCATCCGTTACGCATCCGCTATATCCGCTAGGCATCCGTTCCGCATCCGCACAACTCGCATCCACTCAGACGCAGGGAGGAAGCAGAACAGACACGGAACGGATGCCTAGCGGATGCAGCATGGAAACAAAGCATTTAAAATGGAAAAAACCTTCGCAGAGGGGACCTATCTCAGATATTAAGGATGTCTAGAGGATGCCTAGAGGATGCCTAGAGGATGCCTAGAGGATGCCTAGAGGATGCAAAGGGACACCTATACTGCCTATAAAAATGGGGAGCAACTCATCTGGATCTCACTTTCAGAACAGCAGCCCAGCGGTGCAGACCTCTGCAGCCTTCATCTGTCTCTTCCTCTTCCACAGCATCCAGTCATGTCCACCGTGGATTGTAACAAAGTCCTTTCGGCAGCCACCATCGTTCTGCAACAGTGCGAAGCCATCTACAGGCTCTGTGAACTCTACTACGGGGAGAAAAGGAGCCACCCAAAAAGAGTCTGGGTCCGAAGATGGTTCGCCAGAAGAGCAGAGGACGGACTGTACAGCAAGCTGATGGTGGAGCTCAGGAACGAAGACCCTCGTGCATTCCAGAACTTCATGAGGATGCCTCCAGCCATGTTTAACGAAGTTGTGCAGCGCCTGACACCCAGGTTGGCCAAGGCAAACACCAACTTCCGGCCCAGCCTGGAACCTGGGCTCAAGGTGGCACTCACTCTGCGCCACCTGGCCTCAGGGACCACCTACAGGAGCATGCAGTACGGCTGGAGGGTGCCACACAACACCATCAGCATTGTGGTCAGAGAAGTGGTGCAGGCCATCATCGAAGAATACGTGGAGGAGCTCCTCCAGTGCCCCTCCCCTGAAGAAGGATGGAAGAAAGTTGCAGAGCAGTGGTATCAGAGGTGGAACTTCCCACACACTGTTGGAGCCATAGATGGCAAGCACGTGGCCTGCAAAGCGCCAGCCAAGTTGGGGTCCACTTATTTCAACTACAAGGGCTTCTTCAGCATCATCCTCTTCTCCATGGTCGATGCTGACTACAAGTTCATGTAAATCGATGCTTCAGGCAACGGCTCATCTTCAGATGCCCAGGTATACAACGCAAGTGACCTCAAGGGTAGGCTGGAACGCAACCTCATCGTGGGCTTCCCAGATCCAGAACCCCTGCCCAATGACACGCAAGATGTGCCCTACTTCATCATGGGGGATGATGCCTTCTCCCTCACAACCTACCTCATGAAGCCCTACACCTCCAAATACCTCACCCGTGAAGAGAGGATCTTCAACTACAGGCTGTCCAGGGCAAGGCGGGTGGTGGAGAACGCCTTTGGCCTCCTGGCCAAGAGGTTCCAGGTACTTCTCACCACCATGCAGCATCACCCAGAGACCGTGAGGAACATCGTGGAAGCTTGCTGCATCCTGCACAATCTCATGCGCACCCGCTACCCAGTGTTGCAGAACAGACTCGTGGACCTCCAACAAGGCAATGGGGACATGGAGCCTGGTGAATGGAGGCAAGGGCGAAACCTGATAGACACTGAGGATGTGCAAGGCCCCAACAGAGCCTCACGTGAAGGGAAGAAGCAGCGCAACCTCCTGAAACACTGGTGCAACTCCCCAGCTGGAGCGGTGGAGTGGCAAGACAGGATGATAGATGATTAATGGATGCTTCCTTCAGCCTGTCTCATCACACGGATGAGATTGGGCCATGTATGTTGGATGGGCCTACAATGATCAGGGCATTTAATAAAGAGTTGTGTTTATGTTGACATGTGTGGATGATTGATTACATTGTTATGGATAATAAAGGGCCATAGGTATGGCACCTGGGAGGGTGGACCATACAATCCCACTATGCTTGCACTGGAGGTTTATCTATCCCACAGCTATTACCCATTCCAAAGGTATCCCTGCCCATCCCACTGCTATCTCAACCCATCCCACTGCTATCCTTACCCATCCCACAAGCATGCAAAGGCTTAAACCATTTCTAAAAGTTTCCACCAAGACTTTATTAAAAAAAAGAAATGAAGCAAGTGTGTGAATCATAAATAGACTTTATTAACAAGAAGCTATAAAACAAAAATGAGTCTCTGGCACTCCTCTTGGTCGCTCAGTCTCAGGGGTGAAGGGTCCAGGTGCTGTGGAGGTGGCCTGTGCTGGAGTGCTTGTCATCAGCTCCTCCAGAAGCAGAAGCAGCAGAAGCGCCAGCCCCAGAAGAGCGAGCCCGTGCTGCAGAATCCCTAGCAGAACTAGAGTGAGGGCCAGGGGGCGGGATGGTAGCCCTGTCCCTCTTGCAAGGGCTTGCAGCAGATGGCTGAGGCTTACTGTGCTTCCGCATGGTTGTGGGGTTGCTGGCTGGCAGGGAGGCTGGCAGGAACCAAGGCTGGCAGGAAGGCTGGCAGGGAGGCAGGCACCAAGGCTTGCAGGAAGGCTGGCAGGGAGGCAGGCACCAAGGCTGGCAGGCAGACATGAACCAAGGCTGGGAGGAAGGCAGGGAGCAAGGCTGGCAGGCAGACTGGCAGCTAGGCTGGCAGGCAGGCAGACAGCAAGGCTGGCAGGGAGGCTGGCAGGGAGGCTGGCAGCAAGGCTTGCAGGCAGGCATGCAGGCAGGGCAGGCAAAGCTGTCAATCCATCCGGCAGCAGGTCTTTCCTCTGAATGGTGACCTGCTTCCGAGCTGCTTCCCTTATATCCATGGGGCTTATGCAATGCATCCTCCCCGCATGCGCAATTAACGCTAGGCATCCGTTAGGCTTCCGCTGTGCATCTACTAGGCTTCCGCTCTGCATCCACTTCATCCGCTCGGCGTCCGCTCTGCATCCGCTCTTTCCGTTCCGCGTCTGCTTTGCTGAGGTCCCCCGGAAGCCTTGTGGATGTGCCATCCACTCTCATCCGCTTCCATCCGCTGGGCTTCCGTTCCGCATCCGCTTTCCATCCGCTCTGTGTCCTCCCCGCATCCGTTCCTTTCCGTGTTATCCGCTCTGGTTATGCAAATTTTTGCCCCTTTTGAGAGCGGATAACAACGGATGGAACATTTTTCTCATCCGTTGTGTCCTTTTTACTAATATTTTGCATCCGTTGGGCAGTGTGACAGGGCCTTAAGATAAACACTTAGCTATATAACTAAGAGAAACAGTAAACATTAATAAAGCATCAAACAAAGCAAAGCATGCAAAGCTTGAGGTTCAATCTTCAAGTTTGGCCCTTCTCTGCAGTAGCACAAGGTCAGTGACTGGCCTGATGTAGAGCTTCTTGGTAAAGGTCTGCTGGTCATAGGAGGAATCTAGTGACCTCCCCATCAGGACCTTGACTTTGCGGATAAGTCCATCAGAGCTGGGCATGGTTTGAGACATGTCCCATAGGTCACGTGTTGCGATGCACATCCTTGTCTTTCAGCAAGACAAGGTCTCCCTCTTCAAGGTTTGGTTCTTTGGTCTTCCATTTACAATGGTCTTTTAGAGTAGACAGGTACTCTTGCTTCCAACGATTCCAAAAGGTGTTGGCAAGTTGTTGAACTTGTCTCCATTGTTGTTTGTACAGGTCCTTAGAATCAAAGTTCCCTAACGGCGCGGGCCAATCACCCGTCTTCTGAGCAAGGCAGCTGGAGTGAGAATGGTTGGATTCTCAGGATCTGAAGAGACCAGAACTAAAGGTCGACCATTTATGGTGTCTGCGACTTCTGCCATAAGGGTAGATAGTCTCATGTGTCAGTTTAGGTGCTTTCACCGGCATCAAATCAAGGATCTGATGAGCTATTCCAATCATATATTCCCACGCTCCTTCCATGTGAGATGCATGGGGAAGATTAAATATCCATGTGCTTTTGTTGGCTTTAAGGTAGCTGTCAAGTGGCAAGTCAGGGTGAATTCCATCTTCTATCTGTAGTTCTTTACAAGCGCCTACAAAGTTCGTTCCACAGTCAGTTCTGAATACCTTGACTGGGCCCCTTCGGCTTGAAACCTTCTCAGGGTGTTAATGAAGCAAAAGATGTCCATAGATTCAATGACTTCGATATGGACTGCTCGAATGCTGAGGAATGTGAAGAGTACTGCCCATCGTTTGCTGTTAGCTTGACTACCCCTGGTCTATCAGGCATACACAGATGAAGGGCCAAATACATAGAGACCTACACTGGTGAACAGTGGTTCAGAGCTCAGGCGGTCAGGTGGTAGGTCAGCCATCATCTGGTGTAGACTCTGGCCTCGTTGCTTGCGACAATGGAAGCAAGACTACAGAACAGTTGTAATACATCTTTTGGTGCCTATGATCCAGAGTCAACTCACTCTGAGGGCACCTTCTGTGAAGTGGCGGCCTTGATGATGGATTAGTTCGTGGTAGTGTTGTACTAACAGCCTCATTACATGATGGTTAGCCAGAAGGATGATGAGGTGCTTGCTGGGTGAGTCCATTTCTGCTTTGTGTGGGTGACCTCTTACTCACACCTCCTGGTCGACGAGGTAAGGGTTCAGTCTCAGAAGTGGACTGGATTGTGGTATGGCCTTCCTTGCACTCAGGCATCTGTATTCCGATGGATATGCATCTTGTTGCACACTTTTCAATATTCGTTTCTCAGCATGAGTGCAGTGGTCTGGGAAATATGACTTGAAGCCTTTCTGATGACCGAGGAGATGGACGACTGTGCGGATGAGCACAGTTATTCCCAGTGCAAGAGGTTTCCATTGGGAGAAGCATTCAAAGCAAGCAAGTTTTAAGAGGGCTATCTTCTTGCGTTGGAATGTCATTGCTAGGCAGACAACTGGAAGGATGACTGGTTCTACCTTCTTGACTAGGGGTCAAATGTCACCATCATTATTTGGCTCTAGGAGTTCATGCAAATTGGGTTTTTCTGGCTTCAAGGCGTCTGTACATCACAAGAACCCGGGGCCTCTGAGCCAGGTAGAAGTTGATAACTGGGATGGAGGAATAGACCTTGTCACATGATCTGCAGGGTTCTGATCTGTTGGAACATATCGCCACTGCACAGGTTTAGAAGATCTCCTGATCCACTCAACTCTGTTGCTCACATAGACATAGAAGCATCTACTCTCACTGTAGATATAACCCAGTACCACTCTGCTGTCTGTATAGAAGGTGGTAGGTTCTAAGGGAAGATCTATTATCTTCGTTATCATGTCTGATAGTTCCGCTTCCAGCGCAGCTCTGCAAAGTTCCAGTCGTGGTATAGTATGACCTTTTTGTGATGCTAGTTTTGCCTTTCCCATGATGAATCTGACATATACGTTGCTCTCCCCACCGTAGACTTTGAGGTATGCCATAGCTGCTACTGCCTTTGTTGAGGCATCTGAAAAAACATGTAGTTCCTTTCTGTGTGCCGTGGAGGGCAAGATGGGAACATACGTGCGATGTAGGTAAACATCTTGGAGACAGCAGAGAGAGTTGCACCATGACTCCCATTCTTGCTTCTGCTCTGCTGGGAGCAGTTCATCCCAATCTTTCGTGTTTGGGGAGACCGTGCGCAGTAGGATTCTGCCTTGAATGGTAACAGGAGCTGCAAATCCGAGAGAATCGAACAGGCTGTTAACTGTTTTGACAGTACTCCTCTCCTTGTGAAGCCAGTCTTTAGGGCTGGGGTTTTGAAGCTGAATAGGTCTTTCTTCAAGTCCCAACACAAGCTGAGACTGTGTTGAATGAAGGGGTTGTTGCTGGCGAAATTAAGGTATTGCAATTCCTTGGCATGGTCCTCGGGACTAAAGGCCTTAAGAACTTCTTCACTATTGGACACTATCTTGTGTAGCTTGAGGTTGGCTGTCCCTAGCATTTACTGTGTATTCTTCAAGAGGTCTATGGCCTCCACTGGGGTGGCTACAGATTTCAAGCCATTGTCTATGTAGAAGTCATGTTCTACAAAGCGTTGAGCTTCTGCTCAGTATTTGTCTCCTCCCTCATGAGCAGTACTTTGGAGACTGTAGTTTGCAACTGCAGGGGAGGAGCCACTGCCAAACACATGCACCCTCATTTGGTATTCTGAGATCCTTTGGTTTTGTTGATCATCACTGAACCACAGGAAGCAGAGATAGTTACGGTGATCTTCTCGTACAAGGAAGGAATAGAACATCTGCTGTATGTCAGCCATAACTGCTATGGATTCTTTTCTAAAATGGATGAGCACCCCAAGGAGACTGTTCATGAGGCCAGGTCCTGTCAGAAGGGCCTTGTTCAGAGAGTGGCCTTGAAACTGTGCACTGGCGTCAAAGACTACACATATTTGGCCTGGTTTCTGTGGATGGTAAACTCCAAAGAACGGCAGGTACCAACATTCTTCATCGGTTTCCAGGGGTGGGGCTGGTTCAGTGTGTCCATTCTCTATCATTTTTCCCAAAACTCCACCATATGAGCTTTCATCTCTGGGTTCCGGGTCAGGATTCAACTCAGACTGAAGAGGCGGGAGAGCACTAATTTTTGGTTGTTTGGCAAGCGTTGTCTGGGAGTGCGAAAGGGTAGTGGTGCAACCCAACTACCAGTTGTGTCCTGTTGAAACTCCTTGTCCATTAACTGGAGGAATCTTTTGTCCTCAACAGACTAAGTCATTGTCTTCTCTGGTAGTCTAAAATAATGCCTCTCCCAAGACAGTTTGACTGTAGAAAGCATGAAGTGTTCTTGGCATGGTGTCAGGTGAGATGGTCTGCCATTCTTGAGAATGGAGGTAGCTAAAGTAGTTGACTGGGTTGGGGCCTGTAAGCGATCAATACAGACTACTCCTATGATCCCCCATCCTAGTGGAGATTTGATGGCCACTGAGCTGTCTACAGGACCACTGACTGACTCGGAGAAGAGAAAGGTGTGTGGGGCATTATTTCCCAGCAAGAGTAGGATCTCAGGCTTTGGATCTTGAGTGGGAAAGTGATGAGACAGGTGCTGTAAGTGAGGCATGCTACTTATGACCTCAGGTGTTGCAATCTGACTGCGGTCATTCAGTACCCCATCACATTCACTTATAACAATTCTCAACATGCATTCACCCATGTGTCCACTTTCTTTGCTAACTATGGGTTTCATCCACGACTTTTCCCTTTAGCCCCATCTGATTCCTCAGTTCCAGCAGTGGATACATTTTTGCAGGAATTAAAAGCCGTGCACCACATGGTCCACGATCAACCAGAGAGAGCCAAGGAAGACTATAAACGGTTTGCAGACTGACATTGTTGTGATGTTCCATCTTTAACAGTCGGAAATCGGGTTTGGTAAATATCTCTACTCGATATTTACCAACAATGTGACCATCGAAAAAACTCAGTCACCATTACTTGGGACTTTTTCTGGTCGAGGCAGTGATCAATCCTGTGGCTTATCGTCTCTCCCTGCCACGGACCATGTGTATCCATCTTGTTTTTCATCATTCCCTGTTTGTCCCTGCCTTGCCTGACAGTCTGCATAGACTGGCTCCATCACAGCCGGCCCCAGTAGCCCCTCTGGGAGAGGAGGAATATGAAGTGGATAGCATCTGAGATTCATGCCAGTTGCGAGGCTAATTTCAGTATTTGGTGGCATGGAAAGATTATGGACCAGAGGACTTCACCTGGGTTGATGCTACTGATGTTCATTCTCCTCGTTTGGTCCGGGACTTTCATGCTCGGTTTTCTCAATGTTCTCATCTGCCTGGTCCTGGGGGAGAGGCCCCTGCGCGGGGGGTGGGGAATAGCATAATGCCCCTGGTGGAGTCTGTTATAAGTGAACTCCGCTTCCACCCAATTGTCTTGTTGAGTATTGCTGAAACAGTGGAGGTACTGCTCCAGAATAGCATTTACTCTCTCTATCTCTACATCAGTTTCAGAGTGATGAGCAGACAACAGAGACACCTGAACCTGCAGTTTCATGAGTAGGGTCTGTCAGAAGTATGCCATAAATTGTACCCCCCAATCTGATACTATGCAGTCTGGTAACTCATGCAACTGGAAAACATGGGAGATAAACAATTGAGCCGTTATCTTGGCCAATGGAAGACCTGCACATGGAATAAAGTGGGCCATTTTAGTCAACATATCCACCACCACCAAAATGGTTGTGGCACCATTCGATGGTGGTAACTCAACGATGAAATCCAATGAAACTGCCCCCCACGGTCATTCTGGCATGGGCAAGGGCTGCAAGAAACCAGGGGGACGCACCAGGACCATACTTTGCTTGGCGACAGATCCCACAGGACACCACATATCCCGACACATCATGTTTAAGTCTCGACCACCAAAATGTCCTAGAGATGAAGTGCAGTGTTTTGAACATCCCAAAGTGTCCTGCCACTGGACTATCATGACATCGACATCGGATTAGGCCATGAAGAGGACCTCCAGGCACATAAATGCAATCACGGAACCGCAACAGGTTCCCAATATATGCTCAAAGAATCTCTTGTCTCCCATTCTCATCCAATTCTTGACGTGGAGCTGTCACAAATGGGTCCTGCTGCTGAGCCTCTTGAATCCTCACTCGAAGGTCCACAGGTTCCTTGGTGGCCACAAACCACTCCAACTGTCTGGGGCAAGATTTTAACCTCCCTTCGGGTATACTTGGGCTTCTGAGATAGGGCGTTGGCACATTGATTCCCTCCATTTGGAACATAGGTCACCCGGAAATCAAATCGAGCAAAGAATAAGGACCATTGTTGCTTCTACATCCTTGGAAGCGCCATACAGTTTGTCAAGCCTTTTCCATGATAACTGTAGGACAGTGGTTGGGTCGTCTAAGTGGGATGCACAAAGTGCCCTCGGTATTTTGGCAGACTGTGGCCCTAGCCATGCTATCAAGTGTCCAATTATTTCATCAGGATTCAGGTGTGCCGCCTGAATGTGGTGCAGGAAAAGTTTCTTCCATACTAGATACTCGCTGCCTGGTTTGTTAGAGAATCTGTGAACTCCGTTGGCGTGCAAATTTAGCTTTCCACTCTGTACAGCCAAGTATCTCCAGTAATCTTCAACATTTGCTGAGTTGGGAGGATGTATTGACAAAGAGGATTCTCCCCCTGGATTCTCGTAGGGTGGGTTCTGTTAGGAATGTAAGTCACCTAACAGTTGGGTTGGAAAATATATAAACCAGGATAGATATTTTAATACTGTCTCTTTCAGGGAATGCTAAAATTGTAATTGGATGTGGTTCCTCAAATGGCCATAAGATGGAGCCAAAGCCCGGGTTGTTTTAGTTCCTGTCCTGTTGCTGAGAGTGTTGCTGTTCCTTATTGACTGTTACTGATCATAGTTCTTTTTGGGTTTGATGTAAGTCTGTTACTAAACTGTTTTTGATACTGGACTTTGATATTTGAATTATCCTGGACTAAAAAAACTGACTGCTATAACCGTAAACAACTGATTGTTTGGACTTTGCTTAAACATTTATTGGAAGTAAAAACCTACATTTTACTATACAGTGTAGCTGTGTGTTGTGTGCCTGTTATTTTACACTACTCTCACTACGTCTCCCTGTATGTGCTCATTTTCGTAACAGGGAATTACCTTAACAGGTTCAGGTTGTAAGTCAATGATGGATTGTAGTCTTCCTCCCAGTACTTACTGGGAGGGCATGGTTACCTTGTGGTGACTGGGAGCTGGAGTGGTATTGGGGTTGTGGCAGGAATGCCGCTGCCTGTGGATTGAGTGTGGCAGTTGTCGTTGATAGCATGTCGACTCATTGAGAAGTCAGTGTAAGCACTGGTGGGCTAAGTTGCTCAGCCAGCATCGCGTGAGATGTTGCGGTAGGGTTGCTGGTGCTGGGAAGAGAATCTTGAACCTTGTACACACATCAGTTGGGGAAAGTTTGCTGTTGGTGGGAAGTAAATCTCTGTCAGCCTTCAAGATCTAAGTATTTCTTTTTTGGATTTTGAATGGAGCACCGTCTGACATTATTCTGAATCTCCCTCTACCAACCCACCCAGAGAAAACATCCAAATTTCTTCTGAGGGGGACTGAACATCATGGCATCTTCAACTAGTGACCAGGAAGATCTGGGAGCCATTGGAGGGCAAGATTCTTTGCTGGTACAGGAAGCCCAATCGCAAGCAGAGCTCAGTCTGGAAGAGGATCCAGCTGTGAAGCCCAGATGGAAACCCGATCCAGCAGCAGCCCCAGGGCCCTCAGCGGGAGGTGTAATTCCTAGAAGGTGTAGAGCTCCTAGGCTGCCTCCATTAGAAGTAAGATACGAGGGAGATCCCAAAATCTCCCAAAACGGGGAGGATTTTCCCTCAGAAGCAGCCAAAGTGAGATGTGTTGCCGGAGCTCTGGAGGGAACAGCTGCAGAGTGGATGGTGACTCTGGATAATGATAATGCTCCCCAGTTGATGATTTATAACCTGTTCATGACTGCACTGCGAGCTAGATTTGAGGACCCATTGGCAGAGCGCAAGGCCCGGATTAGGATGAAGACCATAAATCAGGGGCGGAGGTCAGTGGCTGACTACACCCAAGAATTTAGACAGTTAGCAGGTCATATCCGAGGCTGGTCCCAGGAAGCCCTGACAGAAGCATTTAAAGATGGTTTAAACGAAGACGTGTGTTAGGGATAACATTGTTTACCCTAACTGGTTTAGGTGAAATAATAACTATGAATCATAGTTAGTGTATGTTAGAGTGTAT
>BLBF01000336.1:2541446-2571209 GCA_015471245.1 Laticauda colubrina
TGTTTAGCTTGTCTACCTAACCCTGGTTGGGGAACCCAGGCTTAACAACGTGTACAAGAGATGCATTGCTAGAAGAGACCCAAATGACTTGCAGATGTGGTACTTGCTGGCAGAAGAAGTGGAAATTGATTTAACCCAAAGCAGACGGCGGGGAGGTTCTGGGTGAAGCAAGCCTTCCCCCCCACATCCTCAAGAGATTCCCAAACCTCAGAGGGGAGGAGTGATGGCAAGACCCAACCCCTTTGCCCGTTTTCGATGTGGGAAGGAAGGTCACCAGGCTGTGAACTGCAAAATCAAGCTGGAACCAAAGGGGGTGCCAAAGGAAGGGAAGAAACATAAAAAATCCCCAGCGAAGCCTCGCGAAGCAGCACTAAAGTCGAAAGAGACAGCAGAGGTCGCCCCTCCCACGTGAGAAGAGTCAGACACCCCAGTTACCCCTGAGGAGGAGGATTTCGACTCGGAAGACGACTTCCTGGTAAGTCCAAGTGTGGGTCCTATGACCATTCCGGTGAAGTTGAGGGTATCCAATTCAGGGGTCGAAGGGGAAATACTAGCCCTATTAGATTCTGGGTGCACATGGTGTATAATCAACACAGAAGTAGGGGAGAAAATTGACTTAAAACTAAAACCTTTAAAGGTGCCCATTTCCTTTGCCCAATTAGATGGATCAGTGGCTGGAGGTTGCCCTGCACACTTTGTCATGGAACCTATAGAAATGATCATGGGAGAATATGATGAGACTCTGCGCTTTATTGTGGTCTCTGGGATGGAGCAACCATGAATACTGGGATTGCCCTGGCTCCGGAAATGGAACCCCCAGGTTAATTGGAGAAAGGGGTTTTTGCGCATATGCACCAAGCAGCGACCGGGAAAAGAGGGGAGATCTCAGCTGAAGCTTCAGATTCCAATTTAAATAGCTTCCACAGGTACCAAACCCGTGAAAGGGGAGGAGAAAATTCCAAAAGAGTATTGGGATTTAAAGGAAGTATTCAGTGAGAAGGCCTCTGATTAGCTCCAGCCTCACCGGTCAACAGACTGTGCTATTGAAATTTTGCCTGGGGTGAAGCTCCCGAAACTGAAGTTGTACTCAATGACACCATGGGAATTAGAGGAGCTAAGACTGTTTATAGATAAAAATCTGGAACATGGTTTCATCCAACCTGCTAGGCCTCGGGTAGCGGCCCCCGTGTTGTTCCGTGAAAAGAAAGATTGCTCCAAATGCTTGGTGGTGGATTACAGAAATTTGAACGCCATTTCCGTGGAAAATGTGTACCTCCTTCCTTTGATGAAGGACATGGTGGCCCACCTAGCCAAGGGGAAGATTTTCACGAAATTGGATTTGAGAGAAGCATATTACCGAATTCGAATTAAGGAAGGGGATGAGTGGAAGACCGCTTTTAACTGCCTGATGGGTTGCTTCCAATTCAACGTTCTTCCTTTTGGTTTACAAGGAGCCCCAGCTGTATTCATGCAGATGATTAATCAGGTGTTACATGAACATTTATACAGGGGAGTTCTGGTTTATCTTCTACACGGAAACTCTGGATGAACATGTGAAACTGGTGCGGTCGGTTCTACAGAAACTGTGTGCCGCTAAGTTGTATGCTAAACTATCCAAGTGTGAATTCCATCAAGAGAAAATTGACTATTTGGGATATCGCATTTCATCTGAGGGCATAGAAATGGATCCAGAGAAAGTGCATGCCGTATTGGAATGGGCTCCACCACGTACCAGAAAACAACTTCAAAGCTTCTTGGGATTTGCAAATTTTTACTGGCAATTTATCCCGACTTTTGCAAAAATAGCAATGCCCATCACAAATCTCTTAAAAACAAAAGGGGAGGTGAAGCCAAGACCAAGTAAGCCATTGGAGTGGTCCATGGAGTGCCAAGCAGCTTTTGAAAAGCTAAAATGACTGCTGCAGAACCAGAACTGAGGCACCCGGATATGAAGCCTCCTTTCGTGATCCAAGCCGATGCGAGTGAGGTGGCCATTGGAGCAGTGTTACTTCAAATCAACGAGAAAGGGATCTTACAGCCCTGTGCATATACCTCCCGTAAACTGTCTGAAACCGAGAGAAGGTGGGCCGTCTGGGAAAAAGAAGCTTTTGCAGTTCGTTGGGCCTTACTGACCTGGAGACATTTCCTGGAAGGAGCAAAACATCCATTTGAGGTATGGACTGATCATAAAAAATTGGAGGCCCTAAAAATGCCTTGGAAGCTGTCCCCTAAACAAGTCCGCTGGGCCCAGTACTTCAAGTGGTTCAATTTCTCACTGAAGTACATTCCAGGGGGGAAGAACTTCATGGCTGATGCTCTCTCTAGACTACCCCAATTTAATAGTATTCACCAGGAAGTGATAAGCCCAATTGTTTCGACCAAACATTTAGCCGCCCCAATGATCACCAGAGCCCAAAAGAAGAAACAAGAAGTGGATTTATCGAATGACCTAACCAAACAACTAAAAGAAGCTTTAAAACTTGATGATTGATTCCTGGCTCATTTGAATGACTATACAGTTTGAGATGGTTTGGCTTGGGGGGGGACCAAGTTGTATGTGCCACAGGTGCTAAGGGGCCAAATACTACAACAAGCTCATGATTCTAAAGCAGCTGGTCATTTTGGATTTGTGAAAACCTTACACCTGGTTAAGCAGCAATTCTGGTGGCCTACTTTGAAGAAGGATATTGAAACTTATGTAGCTAGCTGTCCAATTTGTGCTTCGGCAAAGAGACCTCCTGGTAAGCCAGCAGGGTTGTTACAAAATGTAGCTAGACCAACAGCCCCCTGAAGGAAATCTCTATGGACTTTATAGTAGAATCACCCGAAAGCAGTGGAAACACCATTATTTGGGTGGTAACCGATTTGTTTTCCAAACAGGTACATTGCATACCTTGTTCCAAGATTCCATCTGCTAAGACGTTGGCTAAACTGTTTATTTCACATATCTATAGGTTACATGGCATTCTGGAATGCATAATCTCTGACAGAGGGGTCCAATTTACCTCAAATTTTTGGAAAGAGTTCCTGAAGTTGATAGGCTCCGCCCAGGGCTTAAGCTCCGCCCACCCACCCCAAACCAATGGGGCCTGTGAGAGAACTAATGCAGTGTTAGAACAGTATCTTAGATGTTACATAAATTATCAACAAGATAACTGGTCCGACTTACTACCATTTGCTGAAGTGGCATATAACAACTCCGTACATAGTAGTACTGGATTTACTCCATTTAAAGTAGCTTCGGGACAAGATTTTGTACCCATACCTGAACTTCCTCGTGAAAGGCCTAACATCCATTCATTGGATGAATGGATAACTCAACTCCAACTTAACTGGCCAGTGACATGCAAAGCATTAGATGAGGCTCATCAAGCTCATAAGAAATTTGCAGACAAGAAAAGATCTTCACAGAAATTATATAAAGTAGGCGACAAAGTTTTCCTGACCATCAGACACCTGCAAACCACTCAAAAGTCAAAGAAGCTTGGTCCTAAATATGTTGGTCCTTTCACGATTGAACGGATTATAAATCCTGTAATAGTCCAGCTGAATTTACCGAAAACTCTTCGATGAATTCACCCGATTTTCCATGTTTGTTTGTTAAAACCTGAACATACTTCTGATTTAAGACCCATCCAGGCTGACCCTCCCATACCAATACTGATTGAAGGTGAACAACATTTTGAAGTTAAAGAAATTCTGGACTCTCACAAATGGAGGGGTCAGCTCCAGTATCTTGTAGCCTGGAAACATTTCCCTTCTTCACAAGCCGAATGGGTTAACGAAAGCAATGTTAAAGCCCCTAAGTTGATCAAAGCATTTCGTTCCAAGTATTCTGATAAGCCCTAGGAGTGTATTCCTTTGTAATTGTCTAATGATTAATTATTGTCTTTATATTTTCTCCTCTCTCTCTTCTAGGACTGACGGTTTTCCTTTTTCTAGGGCCGAATGTCAGCCTTCAAGATCTTCTACTATTGCTTTGCATCTTTCGGCTGTCATAAGAAATGGGGGGGAGGGGAGGACGGGATGAGTCTGGGAAGTGAGTTGGAAGTGTTACATTTTTCTGTTGTGTAAATGAAGGAAGAGGAAGCGTGCATCAGAGTTAGGTTTCTATTTCTCGCTTAGCTTTCTTTTCTCTGCGCAACTGCAACCCGTTATCAAAGTATGCCAAGGTCAACAGACAGAGGCCTCATCATCACCTGAAGATGCCCACATGATCATATTCACAATTTCTAATTGGAAGTTTCATCTGAACTATTGGGGGTGGGAACACTTCCATCACTTTGTATATGTGATTTACGCGCCTAATTTCTCTGATTCAGAATTCTCTGGTTGCTACCACTTCACTTTCAGTAAAAGATAACTTTTCTCTAAATTAAAGAGTCTAAGTATTTCTTTCTTGGATTTTGAATGGAGCACCGTCTGACAATCTCATACTTTAATTTGTACAACATCAGTTGCATAACTGACGTGTAGAGTATGTGGTTGAGATTCATCCCTGTGCTTCCCTGGTTAGGCAACTGAGATGGTTCCATCTGCTTGTTTCAAAGCGAGTGCTGCTCATCCACGTAGTCTATGACCCATGTATCTGGGGTCTCTTCTCCCAAGTCTTCGAGGTCAAAGTTGAGGGAGGCAGCATTGGCCACCTTCTGCCATGCTGCGGCCCATGTGTTTTCGCTGCCATCTCTCTTTGTCATTCGAGTAACTCCACTTGGGCCTGAGCTTTGGTTATTGCTGCCTGTTGTTTGGCCATTTCTGCTTGTTGATTGGCCATTTCAGCTTTCTGCCGTACCACCTCTGTCATAATACGTAAATCTGTCTCTGCTGCTGCAGCATCAACTTGGGCTTCTACAGCTCGTTCAGCATAACTTGCTGCTTTGGAGGCATTAGATGTGCTGCTACAACAGGAGGATGTTCTGGAAGGATGGTGAGAGCTGGCAGCAGAGAATCTGCCTGTGATCTAGTCGGGTTGGGATGGAAGGAGGAGGCTTTCTTTGAGTGGTTGGAAGAAGCTGCTTGTGTTTGAAGATCTCTGTCAGATGTGGTCTTCTCCCTCAGTATTTGCTCCTTCTGTAGTGCAACAAGGAGCGTGGTCTGGAGGGAGTTTCTGCCTTCCCAAACACTGTCTTTGCATTCTTTGTTCGCCTCCTTGAAGCAATGAATATGTTCCTGGAACTCTGGGTCTTCCAGGTTTGACTGTATGTATTTAAGCTTATTTTCACTGTCTCTCCATCTTGTGAGGCACTCCTCTAACTCTTTCTGCATCAGGAAGAGGCTCTCAAGGGGCAACTTGCTTTTGGGGGTGTCACAGATCTTGAACAGCTCCATCCATGCATCTGCATGACAGTGATATTGCTTTTCCCAATCCTCTCTGAAGCGTGTCACCGTGGGTGAGGTAAGCTTCCAATGCCATCTGAGGTCATAGGCCTTCTGAGGTATCGCGGCTTCTCCAGAGGTTGGGACATCTAAAGGTGGTTGTTGGGAACCAGGTTCCACATTTACAACAAGGGTGGGTGGAGGATTCGGGTCTTGTGGTACATCAGAGACATCTGTCATGGCTGAGGAAGTTGCTTCAAATTGGCAAAGGAAGAATTTTGGGAAATTTAGTGGTTTTCCGTATAATTCCTTTTTTGTACTAGGGGGCACTATGCGCAGGTAGCAGAAAGTAGAATTGCTGCTGGATTTAATACACAGCAGGTAGGTGGCACTGCAAAGTCTGGGCGATGCTAGGACAAGACACAGTATGGCTGCTTATAGGGTACGTTGTGAGTTTGCAACACAAGGGAGCACAAGAGGTTGCATGGCGAAGTCTGAAGACAAGAGGGCTGAACGCAGAAATATGCATAGCAAAGTCTGAAGACTTGAGGGCTGAATGCAGAAATATGCCTATTATTGTTGCTTACTTCACAAGATGGCAGCAGAGGATCTGGAAGATGAGCTTGCAGTGAATCCTGGAACCTTTAATTAAATTAATTAGATTGTCCACATTAGTTGCAAAAAGGGATTGTCATTGGATAAATACTCTAGTCAGATTTGAGAAACTGAGAATTTCCTGCCTACTCTTGAAAAAACAAAAAGGAAAAAAAATGGTAAGAATTCTTTGACTTCACTGTACATTTCTTTTTGACCACCAAGTGGGGATGTAGACTGCTTTACTTGAGTCTGTTAGGTTTCAGGTACTCTTGGAACATTTGAATTAAGTTGATTAAATTGTTCACAATAGTTTCAAAAAGGGGTTATCAATGCAAACTTGTATTGGAAAACTCAGGGAGATTTTTCTTTTAGCACCAGATGTTGCTGTGGGCTGCTTTAAGATTCAGAAAATCTTACAGAGTCCTGCTAAATTCCCTTTCTGGAGTGTAAACATTAACAAGTCAGCAGAGATAATGTAGAACTCAAGAAAGAAAGGATCCCTCTCTGTAATCCAAACAGACTATATAACTTTAAAATGGAGCAAGGCTTACTGAGCCTCTGTGGTTGGATAGAGAAAGGGGGGGAAATTCCCCCAGCAGCCAAGCCAGCTTTTCAAAGTTTTTATGATGTATAGGGAGGGAGGGAAATCAGCATTTGTAAAGAGCTTTGAGACAAACGGCTTCTACCTCATGGGCAGTCCATTTCTATGGTGATGAGGTATTTTAACTTCCTGTGGAAGCTTTTGGTTGGAAGGGCCAGTGAGATGCAGTCCTTGTCTCAAAAGGAAGAAGGAAGAAAAAAAGCAAATTCTCTTCAGCTGCTGAGAATTGTAGCTTCATCTGCATTTGAAAAAAAAATGTAGGTAGTAACTGGGGAGAAACCGGGAAGATTGGTAAAACCTGGCTCCTCCCTTTGTTTTACAAATTGACTCTTCCCAGGGAGGAGTTGTAATTTGAGACACAGCACTTCTTTCGTAGGAGGGGGAATTTGCCACTTCCTGGCTTGATAGGAAGGCAAAGGAATCCTGGAGGCAAATTTGATAGCCTTTGAAAGTCAGAGAGTAGGATATTGGAAAAGTCCCTGGCGTAAAAGGGGAAAGGGGGATTCTTGTCCCTCCCTGCAATTCAAACTGAGGGACAGAGCTTAGCATTCTACATTCACTCCTGGCTTCAACATTACTTGCTTTATCACAAATCCAAATGAACAGTCTTTTCTTTTTAATCCTCTTTTGGCATCAGGAATTCAAATTAAGCAATCCGCTTACTTTTTTGGGGCTTTAGGAATACAAAAATCATCATTAACTTTTCTGTATCCTGTACAGAGGTGGATTTGAAGTTGTACAGATGCAGATAGATAACTCAACAAGACGTCCATAACAAAGTACATTTATTGGTTCATCAGGTATCCTCATAACTCACATTTGTGATGAAGTTCTTCTTTAATGACCAATCCTTTCTATATCTATCTGCCTTGTAGTAAAAGATGGTTATCTCCTAACCCATCTCGTAGCAATAGAAAGTAGCTGCCATGAGTTAGGGAGTTCAGGCAAAAGTGAATAAAACTTCCCCCAACCTTTTGAGAGTCAGTTTAATGACCAATCAGGTTTATAGATGTGATCATGTGATCATGTGATATGGACTACATTTACCATGATGCATTCTCTTGGACAGCTTACAATTGCTACCTAACTATCCAATTCCCATATACTGGCTGGACAGCACAGGAAGACATTTACGACCAACAATGTGCTAATGAAGGAGAGACAGCAGTGGAAGAAGAAGAAGGAAGGAAAGACTCGGCTGAGCAAAGAGGAGAAAAGGCAGAAAATAAAGAAGAAAACTTACCGGACAACAAGGAGAGGAGATACGGTAGAAGAAAAGAAGAAATATATGAAAGACAATATGTAGAACTCAGGGAAATGAGAACAAGAAATATGAGGCAAAGAAATTGAAAACAAAAAAGAGAAATGTGAAGTAATCTTGATGAACATTAATGGTCTAAACTCCCTAGTGAAAAGGAAGGATAATATTTCATAATTTACAAAAACTCAATGCAGACATAACAGCTATACAAGAGGTGCATATAAAAGAGAAAAAAATATTTGTTAGACAAGAGAAAATTAGGAAATGTTTTTATGTCATTAGATAAGAAAAAGAAAAGAGGATGGTATTATACATAAAGGACTGGATTTCAGCTAAAGAATTTTTTAAAAGATAAAGATGGTAGGATATTGATGGTAGAAATAGAATTAGAAAATAAAAATATTCTTTTGATAGAAATTTATGCTCTGAATGGCCCACAAGAACATTTCTTTCAAAAATTATATAATAAAATTAAGGAAAGGCATTCTGAAGAGATTTGCATCCAAGGTGATTTCAATGCAATTATAGATAAAACAAAGGATTATAAAGGTGAAAATAAGAAAATAACAAGAAAGGTATTACCACAAAACTTTCATGATTTGGCAAATGAGACTAAGATTGATGATGCATGGAGAGAACACCATCCAAAGAAGAAACAATTCACATTTTATTCAAACTATCAGTCTTGGTCAAGACTGGATATAGTATGGATGCCTAAGAAGCTTATCTCAGAAATAATTGAAATAGAAATTGAACCAAGGTTGTGGGCAGACCATAGTTATATCAGGTTTAGTTGGAAAGGCTGACCCAAGACCCCAAGATGGACCCTACAAAGAACGATTTTAAAAGAGGAAGAATTTAAAACTAAATTGGAAAAGGAAATGAAGCTCTTCTTTGAAGAAAATAAAGAAGAAGATACATCCCTACAAAACACCTGGGACACAGCGAAAGCAGTTATGAGTGGAGTGGCAATAAATTATATGGCGAATAAAAATAAGAAAAAGAAGATACAGGAAAAAGCATTAGAAATGGAATATAGAAACTTAGAGATGAAACTACAAGAAGAACCGAAACAGAAAGAGATAAAAACAAGAAAGGACTTAATAAAACATGAAATAAATCTGCTGGAAAAAGAAGATTTAGCCCCAAAAATGAAAAGAATAAAACAAAATGTATTTGAGAACTCCAATAAACCAGGAAGATGGCTAGCCTGGAAATTGAAAAAGCAAGCGGAAAAAAGATGGATCACTAAGCTACAAAATGAACAGGGGAAAATATGTCATCAAGAAGAAATGAAAAGGAATATAGCCCAGAAATTATAAGAGGACTTATATAAAGAAGAAGACTGTGTAACAGAAGAAAAAGTGATAAATATTTCAAGAAAGCGAACCTTCCGAGAATATCAGAAGAAGAAAAAAGCTTATTGAATAGAGGCATAAATCTTGAAGAAGTGATCTGGGCAATAAATAAACAAAAAAATAACAAGGCGGCTGGTCCAGACGCATTCCCTGCTGAATTATACAGAACCCAACAAGAAATATTAGGTGACAGATTACTTAAATTATTTAATAAAGTCCTGGATAAGGCAAAAATTACAAATTCGTATAAGGAAGCAATGATTACGATTATTCCAAAAGAAAAAAAATGATCAAACAAAGATAGGAAATTATAGGCCAATATCTCTATAAAATGTGGACTACAAAATTTTGGTGAAGAGCCAAAAAATTCAAGAAAATACTAAATAACTTTATACACACAGACCAAAATGTCTTCCTTCCACATAGACATCTTAGCAATAATATTAGGACAATTTTAGATATCGTAGAGTATTATGAAAATTGTAGTGGAGAACAGGTAGCATTATTATTCCTGGACACTAAAAAGGCCTTTGATAGTGTAAAATGGAGCTTTGTTCTGCAACAAATTAAGTATATGGATTTTGAGCAAAAATTCCCAAATGTAATAGCAGCAATATATGATAAACAACAAGCTAGGATATTGATAAATGACCATACAACAAATAAATTTGAAATACAAAAAGGAATGAGGCAGGGATGTCCATTATCACTATTATTATTTATTTTGACTTTAAAGATACTAACAAGAATAATTAGAAAAGAACCGGAAATAAAAGGATTAAAAATAAAGAAAGAAGAATACAAATTACAAGCCTTCGCTGATGATTTGATTTTTATTTTAGAAGATCCGCAAAATTTGGGACCAAAATTGATAGAGCAATTAGAGGAATTTGGCAAACTAGTGGGGCTAAAAATTAACAAGGAAAAAAACAAAATACTTACTAAAAATATGACAAATGTACAAAAAGAAAACTTAACAAAGATAATGGACATTCAGATGACAAACAAAATTAAATACTTTGGAATTATAATTTCGGCTAAATGTATAACTCTCAAAGAGGACAATTATACCCTATTATTTAAAAAAAAAAAACTGAAGATCTTATGAAATGGAGCAATCTAAGACTTTCTCTTATGGGGAGAATTGCATCAATAAAAATGAACATATTGCCAAAATTATTGTTTTTATTCCAAAACACTCTGGTAAAATTAGAGAATAATTTCTTTAATCAATTGGATAAGCTAGTATTAAAATTTATATGGCAAGGAAAAAAGCCCAGAATTAGACTAAAATTGTTGCAGGAGGCTACTGAAAAGGAGGATTTGGTCTACCGAATTGGGAAATATACTAGAACGGCCATTCTGACCTAAAGGGCCTGTCACATAGGCTGATGGATGCAAAAAGTATGTAAAAAGGACACAGCGGACGAGAAAATTTTCCATCCGTTGTTATCCGCTCTCAAAAGTGCCCCAAATTTGCATAAACAGAGCGGACAACAACAGAAAGGAACGGACGGGGGGAGGACGTAGCCAGGATGTAAAGCAGATGCTCCACGGAAGCCTAAAGGATGGAAGCGGATGGCACATCCACAGGGCATCCGGGGGAGCACAGCGAAGCAGACGTGCAGCGGAAGGAGCGGATGCCGAGCGGATGCCGAGCGGATACAGCAGATGCAGAGCGGATGCCTAGCGGACGCCTAGCGGATGCCTAGCGGATGCCTAGCGGATGCCTAGCGGATGCAAACCATTCACTGCGCATGCGGGGAGGATGCATTGCGTCAGCCCCGTGGATATAAAAGGATGCAGCTCACAAGCAGGTCACCATTCAGAGGAAAGACCTGCTGCCAGACACATCTCCAGCCAAGAACCATGGGGAAGAAGAGGAAGCCTGTGCCATCTTCTGCCAGCCCTGGCAAGAAGGACAGGGCCACCATCCCACCCCCTGGCCCTGACTCTGCTTCTGCTGGGGCTTCTGCTGCTCGGGCTGACTCTGCTGGTGCTGGGGCTTCTGCTGGTGCTGCTCCTGGTGCTGGGGCTTCTGCTGGTGCTTACTCTGCTGGCGCTGCTCCTGGTGCTGGTGCTTCTGCTGGTGCTTACTCTGCTGGTGCTGCTCCTGGTGCTGGGGCTTCTGCTGGTGCATACTCTGCTGGCGCTGCTCCTGGTGCTGGTGCTTCTGCTGGTGCTTACTCTGCTGGTGCTGCTCCTGGTGCTGCTGGTGCTCCTGGTGCTCCTGGTCCTGCTGGTGCTGCTGGTGTTCACTCTGCTGCTGATGATCCTGGTGCTACTGGTGCTGCTGGTCCTGCTTTTGCTGCTACTGTTGTTGTTGCTTCTGCTGCTGGTGGTGGTGTGGTGGAGCAGCCCCTAGAACCTCGAAGCCCCTCTGATGAGGGCCCAGAAGGCCCTGCCAGAGGGAGGAAGAGGCATACGCGAGATAGGGAGAGGAGGCAATACTCAATCAAAGAGGAACATGAGGATGAGGTGCTCAAATGGCTGAGGGAGAACGAGTACCTATGGCGGAAGGGACACAGGCTCTATCGAGACACCAAGAGGAAGCAGGCAGCTTGGAGAGAGAAGGCGGAGACCCTGGGCTACACTTCGGAGGTCCTCCTCGAGTGGTGGAAGCACATGCACACCTGGTACGGGAAGCTGCACCTCAAGAAGTCTGGCCAGGCCGTGGTCAAGCTCACCGACTGGGAGACCTACGTGATAGCCAAATGCAGCTTCTTGGAGGGTGAGATCCACCACCGAGGAGCAGCCCCTCTGTCTACCCTCTCTCTCAGGCAGCCCACAGAGAGCCAGTCATCTTCTGGCCAAGAGTCAGCTCCTGTGTCCAGGCAGGTATCTGTGGAGCGTCCCACGATGGAGACCCCCCCCAACAGCTGCACTCCCCGTGGCGGAGCACGTGGAGGACCCCCTGACTGCAGTGGGAGCAAGGAGAGGGCAGAGACCAACCCACCCCCACCCCCAGAGACCAACCCACCCCCACCAGAGACCAACCCACCCCCACCCCCAGCTCCACCTCCACAGAAAGCAGGCAGAGAGCCAGACCGGAGGGGCAGAGCCACACTGTCCTGCTGGAGATCAGGGACACCATCAAAAGCAGTGTAGATCTCCTCTCTCAGCTGGTACTCACCGACATACTATCCTCAAACTGAAAGCCCTTCCTCACTTACGTCAACCAGACCCTCATGGACATGTCCGAATCACAGTATCAGGTGATAAAGGAGAGGATCACCGGTCTTCTGCACAACCCTCCAGACCCAGCTGAACCTGCTCCGACCCAGTCCAGGTCTGCTCCTCCACCCCAGGTGATGTCACAGCCCTTCCAAGGCTTTCCACAGGCCCTCACCTACCAAGGCTATGGCTACCAGGAGTCCCAGCAGCACAGGCAGCCCTTCCCAGTCCAGTCACAGGTTCATCAAACACCACCGATGCCACTGATGCCACCGACGCCACAGATGCCACCCATGCCACAGATGCCACCCACGCCACAGATGCCACCCATGCCTCACCTTGCTCAGCTGCAGACCAGACAGCCCCACTACACTCCTCCTTCCTCCACCCCACAGCCAAGCCAGGCCTCAGAACATCTGTCATCGGTCTTGGGACTGACACCCCATGTCATGGAGGAAGGGGCTCTCAACATCACGGGACTGAACCAGCTCTCTGAGAGCTTCCTCCACACACCATCCCCTGTTGTCCTCTTGGGGCCAGGCACCCCAATAGGCACCCAGATGAAACCTAGCTTCCTAACAAATGATAGCCGTCCTTTTACTCGGAGCCAAGCTGCACTAAAAGCCTCCCATACAGGAACACAATGTTGCCAGCCAATCAAGACAAAAAAGCAACAAAACAGACAGAAGATATTAGAAACACTAATCAAGCAGAACACAGCAAACTCCAAGACCAATAAACACAGACCAAGACTCCCAACCAATCAGGATGAAGAAAAACCCATTCTGGCACAGCAGTAGGCTAGCCCCAAATTTAAAACTGAAACAACTGTAAAAGTCTGACTCACAGACGAACACAACACAGAAGCCTGATGATGGCAGATGAGATTCTGCCAAAACGTTGCTACAACTTTAAAAGCACAACTATGATGACGTGGGAAAATACCTGAAAGGATAGGTATTAGGATAGGTATAACCTAGGAAGCTAGGTTTCATCTGGGTGCCTGGTTGGGGGGTGTTTGAGCTGGAGGTATCGGGGGGATCTGTTTGTGCTCAGGTGTTTGCCTGGCTTGTGGTGTGGAGATTTTTTTTGTTTGTGAGTGCAGACTTCGAAATAATTGACAGTCTGGTGGAATCATCTCTTCTATTCATACTTTCTTTTTTTCAATCTCTGTGGCTTCTTTGATAATTCTGTGGCTAGGGTTTTCTATAGTGGCTAGGGTTTTGGTGCCATTGAAGTTGATGCTATGACCTGTGGCTTTCATGTGTTGGACTTGTGAGGAAGTGTGTTCTAGCTTTTTTACTACATTTTTGTGTTCATCCAGGTGGGTACTTATTCTTCTACTGGTCTGTCCAATGTATGTGGCCGTGCATGATGCACAGGGGACTTCATATATGCCTTGGTTTTCCAGGTCAATTCTTTCTTTTGGGTTTCTTAGGATGGCTGCTATTTTTCTGTCTGTTTTGGAGGCAGTCTTGATGTGATGCCTGTGTAGTATTTTACTGATTTTGTCTGTTGTACCTCTTATGTAAGGCAGGACAGCCGTTCCATAGGTCTGTTCATCTTCTCGATCTCCATTATGTCTCAGTGTGTTTTTGTGGATCAAGCCAGTGATTTTGCTTTTGTGGAAGCCGTTAGCTGTCAGTACTTTAGTCAGGGTGTATCGTTCAGTCTTTCTGTGTGTCTTGTCTGCCAGGCATTTGCTTCTGGCAATTAGTGTTTTGGCCCTGGAGTTTATCTGTGCTGGGTGGTGGTGGGATTGGGTGTTGAGGTAGCTGTTGGTGTGTGTTTTCTTCTGGTATATGGTGTGTCCTATTGTGCCATCTGTTTTTTTGTAGATTAATACATCTAGGAATGGTAGTTGTTTGTTTCTGTTTCCATGGTGAACTTGATTTTGGGGTGTGTGCTGTTTAGGTGTGTTAGGAAATTGTTTAGGTCTTCTTTTCCAGGGGCCAAATCACAAATGTGTCATCAATGTATCTTAACCATAGTTTGGGTTTGTGGGTGGCATTGGCTAGGGCTCTGAATTTGAATTCTTCTATGAACAATGCAATGACGGGTGAGAGTGGTGATCCCAGAGGGGCTCCTTCAATTTGCTTGTATCTCCATCCTTTCTATGTGAAATATGTGTTGATTAAGCAGTGTTCTGCTAGTTCCATTTTTGGGTAGTTGGTATTTATTTTTGATGTTTTTGAGAGTTTCTTTTCATGTTTGGGTCTTTTCCTGTGTAAGATTGAGAGTATCTTGGCAACATTTTGACGAGGTCCCACTTGCCATCTTCAGGCTGGTGCTTTCGACTTCATGCTTGGATGAGCAAAGCGTGGTCGGAGTTGCCAGCTCCCTATATATACTGGTGGGATGGTTGGCTGTGTTGTCATTTTTTGATTGGTTGATGGAGTTGATGTTTGCAGAACACCAAGGATTGGGATGATCCACATCCCCTAGAACAGAAGCAAGAATGGGAGACATGGCGTACCTCCCTAAGTTGTCTCCAAGATATCCATTTGCAGTGCATGTATGTTCCTATTTCACCTGCCATCACACAGAAGAAAGAATTGCATGTTTTTTCAGATGCATCAACAAAGGCAGTAGAAGCTATGGCATACCTCAGGGTCTATGGTGGAGAGAGAAACATTTACATAGGTTTTGTCATGGGAAAGGCAAAACTAGCACCACAAGAAGTTCATACCATGCCAAGACTGGAACTCTGTGGGGCCATGCTGGCCATGGAATTAGCAGATCTGATAATGAAGATGATAGACCTTGAGCTAGAACACCACCTTCTACATGGCAAGCAAGGTGGTACTGGTCTACATCCAAAATGAGAGCAGATGCTTCTATGTCTATGTGAGCAACAGAATGGATCAGATCAGAAGATCTTCAAAACCTGAGCAATGGTGGTATGTGCCAACAGACCAGAACCCAGAAGACCATGCTACAAGGTCTATTCCTGCATCCCAATTAGCAGAATCAACATGGATAAAAGGCCCTGTCGCGCACAGATACCCTGAAGCCTGGGGAATCAGAACACCATGAGCTTCTAGATCCAGACCAAGATGCCAACATTCAACCTCTAGATAAGAAGGAGAACAAACAGGCCATCTGCATGGCAAAAATAGTCAAAGAAAAGGAGGAACGCCCCTAGAACCAGCTTGCTTTGAGCATTTCTCCTGATGGAAACCTGTCCATCTGGGCATGACCATGATCATCCGTGTGGTCATCTGTCTTCAAAGTCACCAGATGATTTTCCAGATCAGCTTCCCAGACAGCTACGTCCAAGCAGAGAGAAGAATTCTACGAAGTGTGCAACAAGATGTATATCAGTTAAAATTTTAATGTCTGAAAGCAGAGAAGTCTAGCCCAAAGTCTAGCCCGCTTCTGGGACTGAACCTGTACCTCGGCAGCCATGAGTTACTTCAAGTAGGGGGACACCTCAACAAGGCTGAAATGGCCTTAGACAGCAAACACCCCATCATCCTTCCTGCTCAGCAACACATAATGGACCTCCTGGTCCAACACCACCATGAAGCCATCGACCATCAAGGCCAGCACTTCACAGAAGGTGCCATCAGATCTGCGGGGCTCTGGATTGTGGGTGCTAAGAGATGCATTGCGACAATTCTTCACAAGTGCCTAAATTGTCACAAACAACAGGGCACGACTCAATACCAGATGATGGCTGACCTGCCATCCAAGCATCTTAGTCCCGAACCACTATTCACTAATGTAGGCCTAGATGTATTTGGCCCTTGGTCAGTGTCTGCCCACTGGACCAGAGGTGGTCAAGCTAACAGCAAATGCTGGGCTGTTTTCTTCACATGCCTTAACATTTGAGCTGTCCATATTGAAGTCGTCAAATCCATGGACTCCTCTTGCTTTATCAATACTCTAAGGTTTCAAACCGATAGAGGCCCATTCAAGGTATTCAGATCCAATCGTGGAACAAACTTTGTAGGAGCTTGCAAGGAATTACAGATTGATGAAGGCATTCACCCTAACTCAGCAATTGATGGCTACATAAAAGCCCATAACAGTGTATGGATGTTTAAACCTCCCCATGCATCCCACATGGGAGGAGCTTGAGAACCCAAGATTGGCATAGCCCGCAGAATCCTGGATTCTATGTTGATGAAGACACATATGTTGATCCATGAGACCCTAACAATCCTGATGGTAGAAGGAACAGCTACCATCAATGGTCAACTTTTAGTTCCAGTTTCTTCAGGTCCTGAGAATCCAGCTATTCTCATGCCAGCCATCTTGCTAACCCAGAAGATAGGTGACTCACCCGCACTGTTAGGGAACTTTGATTCTAAGGACTTGTACAAACAACAATGGAGACAAGTCCAACGGCTTTCCGACACCTTCTGGAACTCTTGGAAGCAAGAATACCTGTCTACTCTACAAGACTGCTATAAATGGAAGACCAAAGAACCGAACCTCGAAGAAAGAGACCTTGTCTTGCTAAAAGACAAGGATGTGCATTGGAACTCGGAGCCCAGGGGACTTGTGCATCAAGTCCTACCCAGCTCTGATGGACTAGTCCACCAAGTCAAGGTCCAGATCGTGAGGTCACAAGATTCTTCCCATGTCCCACAGACTTTCCCCAAGATGCTCTACACCGGACCAGCCCCCGACCTAGTGTTGCTGTGGAGATAGGCTGAACTTAAAGATTGAACCTCAAGCTTTGCATGCTTTGTATCTACCTCATCATTGTATTGTTTGATGCTATGTTACCATATACTGTTACTTTCGTTGATAGTTGGTAGTGGAATTTATAATTCCAGGCAGGGAGTGTACTGGTTAGACAGTATATAGTTAGTTTGGGGATGAGAGCTGTCCCCTTAAGGGAATGCTTCATGGGAAATGTAGTTAATGCCTCTTGGGAGATGTAGTTCATGTCACGTGGTCACATGTGTAATCCTGATTGGTCACTGAATTGACCTCTGGTTGGGCTAAGGGAGTTTTGGGGCATTCTTACCTGGACCCCAGGCATTGTGCTGGAGTTTTCCTTTGGTATAACGCTATGGGATTAAGATAACCATCTTTTCACACTATTGAGGCAACTACTGAGGCAAAGATTGGACTTTAGATGAATCTCAACATAACTGTGAGTTATACCTTGAGGATACCTGATATAATCCAATAACATTAACTTTGCATGGAAGCTTTTGTAGCGTTGGACTTCTTGTGTCTATTCAGCCAGAAGATTGGAGACTTGAAAATGATTGTACAAGCACCCTGGTTTGTAGAGAAGCCAACCTCAACAGGCCTGGAGAAATCCGAGGCAGGGTCCTTCAGATCAAAATCTCCACAGGAATGAGAGTTGGGGGGGGGGGTTGGGGCTTCCAAAATGGATGGCAGTGGCCCAGCCTTTCCAGTGGGAACAAGGAAAGGACGCCTCCACTCCCCCTTTGCACCAGCTTTCTCCACAGAGAGGAGCTGTGCTCAAGAGGAGCCAAGAAGGGAGAGGGGCAACTCCAGGTACACGATGGGAGGGTCATGGAGCCCCTCAGAGGAGTTGAAGTAAGTCCCAGGACAGGTCAGTGAGAGCCTTGAAGAGCTGGTGCTCAAGGAGGGTTATCTTGAACCCTTCTCAGAGCCTTTTTGAAATCATGGAAGATGGACAGAGGAGCCAGTGGAGAGCAGAAAGGATCAAAGATTATGGCAGTCTTCAAAAAGGGGGAGAAGAGGCCACAAGTAACCCAACTGGCCAGCTGGATACCTGATACCCAAACAGATGGTTTTGCATTCCGCTTCTGAGGACTCAGAACTTCACAAAACTAAACCCTGTGCAGCTGCCCTCTTCTTCTTCTCTTAGTTGACGAGGGGAACGCAGCAGATGCAGCTTCACTCTCCCAAAAGATCCCAGCAGGGGATGGCAAGAGTGGGACAGCATGGACACAGTGCTGGCTGAACAGTTGGACCCAGTGAGGAGGTAGGATGTGGGGAGGGAGCTCCATTCTCGGCACTGCTTCTAGAAGGGCCCAGGTAGAGAAGATGGGCACCTCCCATTAGTACCATTTTATAATGACCTAGTAACACCTGGTTTGGAATACTGCACCCAGTTTTAGTCACCGCAATGCAAAAAAGATGTTGAGACTCTGGAAAGAGTGCAGAGAAGAGCAATAAAGGTGATTAAGGGGCTGGAGACTAAAACATACAAAGGGCAGTTGCAGGAATTGGGTATTGGCCAGTGTAGAGAAAAGAAGGACTAGGGAGGACATGATCGCAGCCTTCCAACATCTCAGGAGCTGCCACAAAGGGGGGGTGGGGTCAATGTATACTCCAAAGCCCCTGAAGGCAGGACAAGAAACAACGGATGGAAACTCATCGAGAGGAGCAAGCTAGGAATTTCCTGACAGTGAGAAAAATCAACCAGTGGAATGGCTTCCCTTCAGAAGTTGTAATTACTTCATCAGTGGAAGTTTTTAGGAAGAGATTGGAGAGCCATTTGTCTGAAATGATAGAGGGTCTCCTGCTTGAGCAGGGGGTTAGAAGACCCCCTAAGGGAATTCAAAAATAAAATAGTATATAAGATGCTTAAAGGTTTCACAAATGGGGGTCGAAGACCTGCAGGGACCCTTCCAATTCTGTTGATCTGTTATCAAATGAAATATATCTCCCTGTATATACATGATTTGTTTTTATATTTTTCACATGCTCCATTGTTAAGCCTTTTTTATATTTTTGTCTTTTGCCTTTTATATTATTATTATGTTTGGTGGGGGGGGAGTTGTTGTAATCTCTTTGGAAAAATTGTAGTATAAGATGAAACTATAGAATTGTATCTTCAGAAATTAGAAAGAGGCCCTGATGAGGGATGCTACATTCCTTAATGCTAAGGAAAGATGCCATGTGGGCAGCCAAAGTAAAAGGTACGGAGAAATATGGATGAGAACAAAACAGAGGGAGGGAATTCTCCCTGAAAACATCCTAGGATCAGCTGCAACACCTGAGGACAAATCCAATGAGCTTGAACTTGGGAAGGAATGAGTGTCAAGAAGGAGAGAACTTGGGTGACCAGATGAAACTGTATAAAAAGTATGTTTTGGAAGTCAAAGGTGTGGCTTTTGATTTGAACCTGTTTGTTGAGGTTCTTAAGACCACCAGCACTTTGTAAACCGTCTGTTATTTCTTTTTAATAAATCCTCTTTGTTTTCAACGATCCACATTTTTTTTTGTTGGCTTTGAGTTATTTCCAACACAACTCTGATGTTTTGTTATTCCTGTGCTGAATTTGCCCACTGGAAGTTTCTTACCAGAAAGGCAAACTCATGGCTACCCCTGTATTTTGTTCCCAAGTTTGGAGAAGTTACTGCTGAGTTGGTTACTTCATGGTAGAAATTGCTATCCTGTATTTCAGCCTTCCAAAGTGTGGACTGGTCCCTTAATTGATCCATTGGGAACCAAAATGGCCACTCTCCACCAGCATTTCCCAGGCAATCCCTCCCCTCCTCCGTTTTCCCCTGTCTTTCAAAGACCTGGCCAGGCCTCAGATCATGCCTGCTGGGTGACCATTCAGGGTTCCTGCATTTTTTTTCTTCCAGAAGTAAAATGAGGTGAGGATATTGATCAGGATTCTGATAATTCTGATGATTAGTCCAAAGATTCTTATGTTGAAATAAAATTCAGGCCTTACAGACCTTTGGAGTTGTGGAAGCTTTGATAAAGAAGCCACAAGTTTACAGCTGAACATAATATGATCATAACCACTGGAGGCCACTTCGGAGGAGGAAGAGGAGGAGGAGGAGGAGGAAGAGGAGGAAGAGTTGGAACTAGGACTGTCTAGCAGGCACTGCCAGTCTCCCTTGGCATGTTTTGAGAGGACAGGGGCCAAGGACGATGCTGCGGTGGGCCTCTCAGTCATTGGGGGAGGTGGTCCACCAGGCAGAGAGCTGCCGGCCTTCACAGACACAGGGGAGGATCGGCTGCTGGCAGGCAGTAGTGCTGAGAGGTAGTGATTTGCTCCATCCCCTTTGCAAGCAGACAAAGCTGTATCTCCCTCTGGGTGGAAAGTGCGCAGCAGAGCCAGGCGGTGACAGAGGCAATTGCAATGCACCACCCACTCCGTCCCACCATCTCTTGGGTGCCTGAGGCTACGCCAAACAAGTACCCACACGGGGCGTCGGGATCACCAGACTCCCCCATCCCCCCATGCCTCTGCCTCCACCTGCTACTGCTGCTGCCACTGCGCAAGCCTCCTGTGAGCCTCCCAGAGTCAGGCAGCATGTCTGGGTCGCCTGTCTTTTCCCCCCTGCCTCTGCCCCCACACTTGGACTTATCAGTATTTGTGCTGCACCAAGGGGCTGGAAGACTGCAGCTGCTACCAGACACCATTGCCCCCCCTGCACTAGCCACCTCTCTTGCTGGCCATGCCCATCCCCCCAGGACAATTTTCTGGGTAGGGCTCATATTAGGCCCATCCTAAAAAATTAATCCAGGACTTGTTTTCGAGGAAACACAGTAAGTGAAACTTAGGAATCTATATATTCTTGTTTCAAAATGCATTCAGGGCCCTTCCAATCTTATGGAAGGACCCACTTTTGTTCCATGCTAAATAAATGTGTTACCTAGAGAGAAAACTTGGACTCTGCCTCTTTGTTTGTGTCGAGCCAGACCTGGTTTCCCTGCTTAACAAGGGGGCAGGACTGGTCCCCTCCGAACAAGGAGGCTCATGGGCTAGATTTAGGCTGGTGGGCAATGGGCCCTGTAGGGTTCCCGAGAGGATGCATGTTGCATTTCGCAGATGGTTTATTGCGCTTGTGGTGGATGTAAGACAGGAAGGGGGCAGAGGCAGGGTGATCACCAGATGAAAAGGGGCTTCCCATCGGCCTGGGACAGCAGTCGGAGGCAGTTGAGCAGGATCAGGCAATCGGCCACCTTGTCCTGGGGCACCACGCTGACAATCACTTCATGCAGGTAGTTTGGATCATTATACAGCTGAGCTTCAGAGCCTGAGGCGTCAGGACGTTCACGGAGGATGCCGTAGGTGTTCACAATGTGCTCGGTGAATTGGGGATGGAAGGTGGGGTTGTAGTTCTGTGGCTTCAGGCGGTTCATGATTTCATTGTAGCGGTCCATCATGGCCGACCGCTGTTCTTGGGTCAGAGGGTTGACGGTGTCATTTTCAGCCTGCTGGAAGAAGAAGCACGTTTTCAGTCTCCTCCTCATCATCATCTTTGAGGTGCTCAAGATTGGCTGACCACAACCCACTCTGTCCCTCAGGAGCAAGCAGGAGGCCTGGCACTGATGCTGACAGCAATAACCTCACAGCCACGGGAATCCTGAAATTGTCTGGCACTCAGGTGCTGCTGATCCAAGGAGATCCCAAGGTTCCCTGTAGAGCCAGATGACCTGACACTCCTGCGTTGTTAAGATGTGATCTCCAGGCCTCAGCAGGATGGGTATTGGCTCTGCTGCCAGTGTTTAGTGCTCCTCTTTCTGTCCCTCACCCCAGCTGAGGTAACCCACGGCTGATATGGATGGCACATTAATAGCCCAAACCTTTGTCCTCCCAATAATCCTGTAAAGCCCACCCTAGGTGTTACGTAAAACTTGGAGTGGCGTGAGTTTGATGCCAACTGCTAAGTGAGATTTTAGACCCACCTCATGAGATGAGGGTATCTGCTGTGGCCCCACAGAAGGCGGAAGGGCAAAGCACCCACTGACAGCCATGTCAGTCTTACCTGCATTATTTTCTCAGGGATATTGCCAACTGTGAAGCCGTAGAGGCGGACTCGGTCGGGGAAGATGCTCGAGAGGATCCGTCGGTCCAGCTGGAAGGCCACCTCCCCCACGATACGTTCAAAGCTGGCAGATTTGGAATCTGAGGAGAGCAGAATCCCCGGTCAGTCTGAGAGGCCCCCAGCCAGCCTTGCCTTCTTCCAGGCCTGGCCAAAGGGCTCGTCCCCACTGGGGATGGGTTGCATTTCTTGACCGGGGTTTAGGGATAGCTGAGTCCAGATCAACTTTGGGGGGGGTCATTGTATGCCAAGACAAGGTTTAAAAACCTAGCATGCAGGAATCAGTGGGCAAAGGGGGGGGGGGCTCGTCATCCGGGAAACCCTTTCAGTGGGGCTCCTTCACAGAGGGGTCAAGTTAGACTCCAGCAACTAAAGGGTACTCTCCACTTATGACTGTAATGCAGCTTGGAACTTCTGTGGTAAATCTTGACAGTCATAAGCTGAGACACCCACATGACCGATC
Source organism: Laticauda colubrina (assembly GCA_015471245.1). Lineage (NCBI taxonomy): Eukaryota > Metazoa > Chordata > Lepidosauria > Squamata > Elapidae > Laticauda > Laticauda colubrina. The sequence continues at coordinate 2,563,963 of BLBF01000336.1, forward strand.
CAATTTTTATGACCTTTTGGGGGCAGTTGTAAAGCGAATACAACAATCACAGAGTTCATTCATTCCTAAGGACACTTTTTGCTAGAAACCATCATAAATCACAGTCATGTGACCATGGAACCCTGCTGTTGGCTGTAAGAGTGAACCCGTTGCCTGGCACACAAAATGAGATGGGGGGGATGGGGGAGTTTGCTGCTTTCAGAGCTCTAGAACCAGGTGGAAGTAACTATTTTTTTTGGGGGGGTGTCCATTGTAACTGAGTTGTCACTAAGCAACCAGTTGTTAAGCGAGGACTCCCTGTGTTTGTTATTTGTCTATCCTGCCACCCTGGGGTATGGGCTCTGAGGCAGCTTGGGAGTTGGTGGCCACCACGGCAATCGTGGCTGTTCCACTCACCACAGAGGCCACGTGTCAGGCATCGGCCCTGGGGCGGTGAAACGTGATCTGGAGCTGGTCGGGCTCCCTTGCCTGCTGGCTCTGGGGTCAGCCCTCCCCACGGGGTGCTCTTGAAGGCCAGGAAGGATGGGCTTTGTAGTACTTGCAGTATGGGTTTTGTAGTGCTTACGCAGACTAACGTGGTTTTCTTATATTTTACATTTGCCTTTTTCAAATGTTTCAAATCCCTCTGCCAGGCCTGGTTTATCAAAGAAAGGCTTTAATTCTTCTTGAAGATTAAGGCTTGTGGCAGGTTACTAGCAATACGTTTGTAAAAGGCAAATTTAAAACACAAGAAAACTAATGTTAGCTAATGCAACAGTACTACAAATTCCATATTGCACGTACTACAAAGTCCATCCTGCATAGCCCTGACTGAGTCCTGGAGGGAGCTTAGGGGCTTTGAAGTGCGGCTGATCACTGAGGCTCAGGTGGCTGTATGGGCTGAGAGGGTGACCTGGTCCGTGGGTCGGATTGCAGCCAGATGCCTCTTCATGCCAGGGGATCTCACAGCATCTCCAGTTTCTTGAGGAACCCCAGGTGATGAAGAGGCATAAGAGACACCTGGAATGCTTCTGGAACAAAGCCAAGAGTGGACCTGGCCCGTCTCAGGCCTGAGCCTTCTCTACATAGAATGACAGTGAAATGGAGTCATTTTGTGTCCAGAGAGAGCCAGCTGGTGGGTCTGTTTAGGGTGACTGGATCCTTCCTGGGCAAGAAGGGGCCAAAGGGAAGCCTTGCTGGGGTGAAGATTATTCAAGGACCCATCAGATCCTCAGATCCAAGTCAGTTGGATTCACTCAGAGTTGCAATTCAGCTGCCGAGATGATTTACCGGATGACCTGAAAATTTCAAACTTTTTGGCTCTGGTGATGTGTACAAGACCTTGTGAGAGCAGTCTAGTGATTAAGGCACCAGGCAATAAATGGGGGCCATGAGTTCTAGTCTTTTCTTAGCCATGAAATCCAGCTGGTGACTTTGGGCCAAGCACTCTGCCTTATCCCACAATGTCTGGATCAGGTGACAAATCTGATTGGTCAACTCCTGTTGCAACCAATGGATCAACATTTGGATGATCCAAAAAAGTGGGCCCTGCCCTTGCAGGAAATGGGAAGAAAAGGATCAGGAGGGGGAGGAGGCGGGGGAGGAGGAGGAAGAAGAAGAAGAAGAAGCATGCAGGGTCCTCAGAACTGCGAGCTCAGCTATCTCTGTCCCTCCAGGTGGAAATGAGCTCTCACAGAAGCTGGTGGAGAGCAGGGGGGTTGGCATCTTATTGGGTTAGGAATATTTATGGTTAATGATTATGCTGTAAGAGGCACAGAGTTGCTTCGTAGTGAGATGGGTGGTAAATAAATTTTGTAATAAATAACATAAAATTCTGTCTCTGCAGGACAGAAGATTTTTTCTGCCCTGAAGGTCTATTTTTTTAAGAGACCCTCACTGAACCCAGCCCAGCTGGGCCTGGTTGCAGTACCAAGCAACAACATTAAGGGTGGTTGCAGGTTCCTATGCAGACCTAGGACAGGGGTGGGGAGGGGAGGGTCCTCCTGGTCCTATTTTGATATCTCAGCAGCCTTTAACATGCCACTCTGGGCCACTGGGGGTTGGCAATGAGGGCATTCTGTTGCAGTTCCTTTGCCGGGGCCAATTCCAGCCATGGCCTGAACTCTCCTTGACCTTCTTTAACATACCCCGAGGCTGCTGGGTGAGGCAGCTGGTCAGCTTGGGCTGAGATATCAGTTGTTAGTGATGTGTCTCCACCCCAAGCTGACCAACCAACCATCCAAAATAATTGAGCTCCTTTCCCAGTGCCTGGAGGCGGTGAGAGTCTGGATGGCAGACAGTGGCTTGTCTTCTGGGGTCCTGGGGGTCTCCCCTCTTTAGACCTGTGTGTGGATCATTCCCCAAGTCAGTGTGTAGTTTCGTGTGGCTCCTGCTGGAAGAGTAGATGGCAACAAGAGCCAAGGGGGCTTTGGTTATACCTTGGGCCTATAATTCAGTGGTGGGATTCAAATAATTTAACAACTGGTTCTCTGCTCTAATGACCGGCTGGGTAGGAATGGCTGGGATAGGGGTAACATGGGACTCGTGGGACTGTCCCTCACTCTCATTATGCAGGTAATCCTCCAGTTACAAACATAATAGAGCCTGCCAATTACATTTGTAACTTGGGGATTCCTTTGATTGAATCATGTTAAAAAAAACGTGATCACTCCTTGCTTTCCTCAATGCATTTGTTAATCGAGTGTGCAGGTCATTAAATGCACATGAGGTAACTTAGGCTGGGGAACAGCATGGGGCCCTAGTGCTGAAGCAGGCCAGGTGTCCCCCAGTCCACTGAGATACCTCATGTTCCTCTGGGGTCCCCACAATCACTTCTTCCCCATCTTGCCCCACCAGGTCTCCACAGACTGGGCTTGCTTTGCGAGCATCCAGATTCCACTTACTCCTCCCCACCCCATTTCCCAGGGATTACTTACTTTTTAAAGATCTCCAGAGATCCAAGAGATGCTGACCCACTGGCAGAGAAGCCAAAAATTTTATTCAGCTGATGGCAAATCTAAAGAAAACAATTTCACCAGCTGCTGAGTAAAAGACTTTTGCTTACGGCCATGTGGCCAGCAGGACAGCTTCAGGGGTTGAGGTAGCAACAGCAGCCAATCAACAAGGAGCTTGCTTCCTTTGTCTCATTGGGCTGAACGGCAAGTCCCTTGATGATTGGCTGCCACACCCCAATCCCAGAAGCTGCTCGTTCAAACTAACCAGTCAGGAGGCTGCTCCATGCCGCCCAACTGGGTCCAAAATAAGCCTGTGGGCCCTCCTGACAGAGAAGCTGGTCTTTTATTCAGATGGGGAAAGTAGTTTTCCTCACAGCTCACTTCTTACAGCTTCATCGGCTTCTGAATAAAAGACTTTGGCTTCTCTGCCACTTGGGTCAGTCTCTTCTGCAGCTCTTTAAAAAGTAAGTACAGGAAAGCCATGGGAAACGGGGTGGGGAGGAATAAGTGGATTGGGCCCACGGAGCTCCTTTTCAGCCTGTAACAGGTACAGTGAACCGATACGAACCGACTACTGTAACAGAGTCCATAGGAGCATGTTCGGAAATGGCAGAATGCAGCAGTGTGGGTGGTTTGGGGTCTTTCTCATTGCACCCACATAACCCCACTGCCCCATTAGCTGCCCTGGCTCCCAGAAGGCAATTTAGAGTGCTGGTTATCGGCTATCAAGCCATCCAGAACATGGACATATTTCTTGTGGGACTGCCTCTCTCTCCCCCACTGTTTCTGCCTGCCCCACCAGACTTAACAGACGGGACCCATTCCAGGTCCTTTCTATCAAGCGATGCCTTCTTGTTGGGCCTGGGAGTCCGGCCTCCATGAGGGGCACACCCACCTCATGGAGACCTGGGTGACCTTTCAGAAGATGGGGCTTCCCTAGGCATTTAATCAGGTGGTTGGGGAAGCACAGTTGTTCCTTCAATTGTTTTGTTTATGAAGGGAGTTCTTGTTTATCCATGGGGCCAAGGGCGGCCTGCTGCTGGAAGAGGGCCTATGTGCTAATCACCCTATGCCTGCTTGCACCCCAGGCCCTGCTCCCTTGCTCTGCCATCCCAGCTGTGTGTTGCCCTCTTCTTCCTCCAGATGCTGCTGAGGATTGCCCGCCCAGCCCTTTGCCAGGCAGCCTCTGAGCTGGACCTCACAGGAACCCACCAACGGTGACCTCCGGAGGAAAGCCCACCAAGGGCTCAGCTGGCTGTGTGTGGTCAAACAAGAAACCCATGAAGAATGGCTCAGGAGGGGCAGCCATGAGCGCAGGGGCCAAAAGGGTGTAGATTTGGGGGGATAGGGAAGAGAGGCGGAGGGGAGTTGAAGCAATCCTGTGGTGGGGGTGGGCTGCCAAACACCCAAATTTTGATCACGTGACCGGTCGCTAATGGAAACCACAACTGTGCTGGTGAACTTACTTCAGCTTTCGTTTGCTTTAGAGACCTGTGAAGTAAATGCGAGGATCGGTCATAAAGGTTGCAACTGCGAACGGTTCCTAAAGGTGGCGGGCCCTGAATGAAGCCCCCCTGCCTTCTGCGGGAACCCCTTAATGGACATGCCTTCAAGCATGGCAAAGGACCCTGGGGGAATCTTCTGGCCAGGATAAAACCAAACAAGACCCTTTATGTATCTCTTGAAATACCTATTTCTCTGCCATTTGCCTGGCAAGTGGCTCCCTGGGTGATTTGCCACAGATTTCTGGGCCAAAATGGAAACTGTAACTTAAAAGACCACCTTTTTTAAAAGGCTGGGGGAGGAGGAAAAAAGGAGGGGCCTCTAGGAAGTTCTAGCTGAAAAGAATTTGGTGATTTGGTCCTGGGATTCCCTTTCCTTTTGGGGAGTGGGATGCCCCCAGGTGTTTGGGGGACACGAGAAGGGGGAAAGAAATGACAGCTCTGGCTTCTGGGCTGCATTTCCCCATCACCCATTTCAGGTTTTCTCAGAGATGAGGGCTGTGTTCCTTGCATGCTGGAAGGTGCTTTTGGTGGATGCAAAGGGCACTGCCCCCAGGGGTTCTTCAGCTCATCTTCCTCAGCCACAGCCCCTGTTCTCCTGGCCTCCTTCTTTGGCTCACCTGTCTGGGAAACAGCTTAGCTCCTCCTCTGGAAGGAGGAGCTCCCTGGCCGATCGTACCCCCACCCCCACCCCGCATTCCTCCTTGACTGCCTTCTTCCTAGGCTCAGAGGGAAGGGCTAGCCCAAGGTCACCATCAGCCTTTGTGTCTAAGGCAGGAGAAGAGCATCCCACGTCCCACATTTTAGCCTGGTGCCTTGAACGTCTATCCCAGAAGAGGTCTCCCTAGAGATCTGGTATGGACCCGTAGCTTTCTCCCCTTAGACCTAACAGAGAGCTTCAGGCAAAATTCAAGGGACACCCACCCAAAAGCAAAGACAGCTGTCACTACACACAGCCTGCCATGTTCTCAGGGGCAAAATCTTACCTGGCCAAGCTGAAAGATGTGCCACATATTATAACTTACAACAGACCACGGGGAGAGCCCCTCTGGCCCTCGGGATTGCCCCGGGCAGCCTTTGGAAAGCTGACCCATCTGCCGGGCATGTCTGTGTATCAGAAAGCCTGATTCCCAGGATTCCTGGTAGCCAAGGGAGAGGAAAAATGGCCATTTTGCCAGAGGGGAATGGTCCAAAAACAGGAAAGGAAGTCCAGCCTTTCCCAGGAATTCCTGGCAGGATCTTCCAAATGCTTGGATCTGTGCTGCTCAGGATGAGGATGGGTCCAGTGACTTCTTGGTCACTCTCAAAGGCCCAAAGGCAGCCCAATTGGGAAGAAGGTCTTGAAGCCTCCGGGGGAAGCCCTAGTGGGCTGGCATGGCTGAACAGAGAGGGAGAGGGGTCTGCAGGTGAACTGGACTCTACCTGCCCAAAGTGGTAGGGAACTGTTTTTGTTTTGGTTTTTTTTTTGCTTGGGGGGGAGGCCCAAAGGAGCCCCAGATACTTCTGTGCTGGCCTTCTTCCCTGCAGCCCAAAGGGCCGGGCCAGTCCCGCCAGCCTTGAGCAGTTACAACCTGGCAGAGGCATGCTGGGTACAGTGGGACCAGGGGGAGCCCCCCCATCTGTGCTGAGTCTTCCCTCTCCCTCCACAGACTGTCTTACCTCTGCCCATGGAAGTGGCTTGTGTGCGGCGATCACTCTTCTCAGCGGGCTCTGGGCTGACGGGTTGGGCCAAGGGGCTGGGCAACATGTGTGGTGAAATGGTTCTTGGGCTCATGGCTGGGACGGGTGAACTGACCAGTGGGGAGAATTGGATAGGCGATGGGACATAAATGGTGCCAGGAGAGCTAGCTGGACCTAAGGGGCTGAAGAGGCTGGAGGGGCCACTGGAGAAGACCGGGCTGCCTGAGCCAGTGGTGCTGGCTGGGACCATTGACCCATAGAGGCTGGAAACATAGCTAGCCGGCAACATGGGACCGTAAAGGCTAGATGTGTCGGGGGAGCTGGCAGGGGCCACTGGTCCAAAAGGGCTGGTGGCGCCCAGAGAACTATAAAGGCTGGGCACTGTTCCAAGGGAGCTGTCTGGGCTCAGGGGACTCATGCAGCTGGAGAACTCAGGCCATGAGATCAGTGGGCTGCCCATTCCAGAGCTGGCCAAGATCATTGGCCCAAAGACACTGGAGGTGCCAGTGTAGCTGGCTGGGAGCATTGGACCATACAGACTGGATGTGTCAGGGGAGCTGGCTGGGGGTACGATTCTGAAAGGGCTGGAGGCTCCCAGGGTGTTGTAGAGGCTGGACATATCAGGGGATCCTGGAACCAGTGGGGCAAAAGAGTTATTGAGGCTGAGTGGACTGCAGGTGTCTGTCTGAGAGAAAATGCTAGATGGAGAATAGGGAGAAAATTGGCCAGGACTGTAGGGGGCACGGTAGGGGTCCCCTCCGAGAGTATAGATATTGTCAGGGAAGTGTACATAGCGGGAGGGGTTTATTGGGGACATGCTGGGCATGCCGGGCAACTGAGGCCGGGCAGCCCTTCCAGGGTCAGATCCTGAGGGGAAGATCTCACTGGAGAACTGGGAAAAGGGGTCACTGACAGGGGCTGGAAACTGCAAACCGCCATAAGAATCCCAGGAGGGGACCATGTAGGACGGGGGGCAAGGGCCAGAGGGAGCAAAGACAGGGCTTGAAGTCTCGGTAGGCTGGAAGGGCTGCCGCTGGGTGGGGAGGGCCAATGACACATCCCTGCCAAGGATGGACCTAGGGATAAAGGGAGAGGACAGCTGGGAGAGCAGCTGGGTGGAGGGCAGGCTGCT
>BLBF01000336.1:2571219-2582582 GCA_015471245.1 Laticauda colubrina
GGAGGTGAGTTGTGACAGGTTCTGTGTGCTGGGCGCCTCGGGACTGCCTGGATTGCAAGGGATGGAGTATGTCCCCCTTAACTGTGCAGCAGTGGACCTGGTGGGGCTGTAGAAGACTGAGGGTAGCTGGGAGAGCTGCTGGATGCTGGGAAGCTCAGTGCTATCAACATACCAGTTGGGCAACCCCCCTTCATCACCTGTGATGGTGTATGTCCCCCTTCCTTGCCCAGCAGTGGGCCCGGTGGGACTGTAGAAGACAGAGGGCAGCTGGGAGAGCTGCTGGATGCTGGGGAGCTCTGCGCTACCAACGTGCCAGGGAGGCGTTGCTCCTCCAGCGCTGGGGATAGAGTATGTAACCCCTCTGCTGGGGATGGTGTATGTCCCCCTTCCCTGCCTGGCAACAGGAAGGTTGGGCAGGCTGCTGCCAGGGAAGACAGAGGTGAGCTGGGTGCTGGGGAAGTCACAGGGAATGAAGGCCCCACCTGGCTGGGTGATGGCAGGCAGATTGGGCAGACTGGCTGGTGCAATGAGGGGAGTAGAGGGGGAAGGCAGGTGGGGGTGCCACGGGATGGGGCACTCAAAGCAGTAGCCCCGTGGGACGATTGAGCTGCCGCTGCTCTGCTGAGAAGCATTTTGACCTGAGATTGTTGCACCGCCAACACCTGCAAGATGGAGAGAGAGAGAAAGAAGTGATAGCATCTAATAGGGGGCAGGAAACTGCCATTATCCTCCCCGCTTAATCTGGGCCAGTCAAGTTACCTTCTGAGTGGGAGCACAGTTTTCCCTTTGGATTATTCATTCAGCAACTGTTTCAAGTTACAACAGTGCTGAAAAAAACAGTGTTATGAATGGTCCTTGAAATTACAGCTATTGTTATGCCCCTTTGTTCACATGATCAAAATTGAGACTCCCCCCTCCTCGTGCTTACAATCGCAAAGGTGTGAGAATAGTTAAGGCACCATGTCATAAACCAGGAGACAGTGAGTTCTTGTCCTGCCTTTGCCATGAAAACTGACTGGGTGACTTTGGCCCAGTTGCTCTCCTGCAGAACAGTCCAGCTTCACAGGGTTGTTCTTGTGGGGGAGGAGGAGCCTATGTTTGCTGATTGGGCATGGAATGAGGCAGCTTGACTGTGGTGGGCTGGCTGTGGCCATGGTGAATTGTCACAGATCCCATGTGATGACCCAGGGCAAGGCACAGAGGTGACACAGTCAGCTGATAGTTCAAACTGCTCCTTTATTGCTCCAACTTTCCCCCAAACGCTCCCATGTTTATGGTAAGTCCCACAGCAAAGTGATCACACACACACCTCCAGCAGCCTCTGGCTGTAAGTAATCCAGCACAACACTGTGAGCACAACGACTGCAAAACAAGAAATCCAGCGGGGCTCAGAAATAAGTCAATGAGTCCAGCAAACAAAAGAACAAGGCAACTAATCCAGGAAGCAAGAAATAAAGCAAGAAATCCAGGAAACTCCAAATGTAGGCAACAGCACACAACACTCCATGAATTCAACGTTTCTTCCCAACAAATACCCCTCCCCACAGCATCTCCTTAAGTTTCAGTTTCCAGGTGTGCCTTGTGAAGAGGGGCAGGGTGCTCTCCTCCTGAATTGTTGGGTCAGCCTACGCTGTTCCTGCCTTCTCTCTACTCTCCACCCTCAGGGATCAGGAGGGGATGATCCTTGTTCATCACCTGAGCTCTGTCACTCCTCATGTTCACTGCGTAAGCTCTCTTAGTCATCCTGCCCATTCTTCCCTGCCTACAAGCCATCCCTGAAAGGGCTTGGCCTGACTCAGCCTGCTCCTCCCCACATTCCTCCGAAGCCAAAGAAGCCACCTCCTTGATCTCTGTCAGCTCCGCTTATCTTCCTCTGCAGATTCAGGCTCCAACAACCTCGGCCTTCCTGTGGTCAGTGCAGAGCCTCATCTGCCAAAGGGAACTTGCCAGGCCCTACCAGAGAAAAGAGAGTGGGAGGATGAGGTGAGGTGAAGCTCCCTCCATCGTCTGGTGATGCTGGAGAGCCACCAGCAGCTCAAGGAATGAGGAGGGAGGCAGCCTGCCCTCTCAGCCAGTGCCTTGGACAGCAGCCAGGGGTAGAAGATAGCAAAGGGTAGCCGCCAGAGTGCAGGGCAGATTCCATTGTGGTTGTAAGCCAAGGACTATCTGTATTGAAAGGTGAAGCAGCACAGATGTCAGCATCCATGACGCCTTAGGAGACGCTGCCTATTCCCAATAAACTCCAAGTCCCAGAAGATCAAGGGGGACCACTCCTCTGGCCATCTCCAATTCAAAAGGCCACAAGAACTGACTGCTGAGATACAGCAAGCGACAGAAGAAAAAGCAGTCAAGGGTCTGGTAGCAAATCTGGAGAATGATGGTTGAAAGAGCTTCCTAGCAGACAAAGGAGCAAAGATTCGAGCAGGAGATGAAGAGCACTGATCCATTTGAACTCGGGGGCCGGAGTAGGCTCCTCCGAATGCCAGGGGACTGCCAAGACATCAGACAAACCCGCCCAGGATTGTCCCTGAAACAAAACTGACCAGACCAGAATTCTCTTCCATCAGACCCAGGAGGGGGAGACCCCTCTCTCAGGCACGGCTTGAATGCTCAGCAAGGCCAGAGAAGGAGTGACCAGCAACAAGGCCTCTGGGCTCCCTTGCAGAGCTGACCAGATCTAAAGACCAGAAGGAAGTCAGGTGGTCATAGAGAAACTCGAGGTGGCCACGAAGAGCTGACAATGACTTGATGGCACAAAACCAACCTATTTTCTTTTAGGAAACACCTGAAGGTGAAAATATGCAAATCCTTCAACCCCATTAATAATGTTTAATTCCATTGTCTTTTATAAACTGGCTATCTACATATAACACAGGATGCAGCTGTCCAAATTCTTATCAAACATTCCTTGGTCTATTTTACATCACATCACCGCAATCTTTCTGGCCTGGGATTTGTTAAGGTTTAATCCAAGCCCCTTGTCTTAAATGGGATGGAGGGCTTTTTTCTGGTCCCCACACCTTGCTTCAGGGACTCCCTGCATCCTCCAGAGCCCTCCCCCAGGAAGGTCCAGGTTTTCCCCCAGGGTGGCATCAGCCATCAGGAGCTTGGCAGCAGCACAGACACCAGGGTTCCAGACTGAGAGGGCGACACAGCAATCAGTCCTTTCTAGACCTTTATTGCCTTTAATGGGGGTGCACAATAAGGGGGAGAGGGTCACCAGATGAAGAGGGGCTTCCCGTCCTCCTGTGAGAGCTTTTGGAGGCAGTTCAGCAGCAGCAGGCAGTCCTCGAGCATTTCAGCAGGAACCACACTCTTCACCACCTCCTCCAAGTGCTGGAGGTTGCCATAGGCAGCTGCCTCAGGGCTGGAGATTTCGGGCCGCTCACGAAGAATGCCAAAGGTATTCACCGTGCGCTCTGTCAGGCTCGGGTGGACCCTGGGGTCGTAGCCCAGGGACTTCAGGGAGTCCATGATGCTGTTATAGCGCTCCATGATGGCCTCGGACTGCTCCGGGCTCAGCTGCAGGAAGGGGTCTTTTTCTCTCTGGGGAGAGATGGGGAGCGTGAGAAGGGCAGGGGGGCAAGATACCCATCCTGGGGTCCCTGAGTTTTATTTGGGGCCTCCAAAGGGTGGACAGCCCAGGAACCAGGACAGGAGAGAGCCAGAGCTGCCCCCCTTCAGAGGGAGTCTGGCAAAGCAGCCTCTGTGGGCCAGGTATGGTGGAGTCCAGCCATGAGGGGCAAACTACCTGACCTACCCTGCCCCTTCCTGACTACCAGAGAAGCTGGGAGGGGGAATGCTTTCCCCATGTAAAACCCAAAGGTCACTCCAGGTGGAGTCTGAGGGAGGTTGTCATGTGGCTGCCTCAGCTGTGAGCCAGTCACACCCCATAGGGCAGAAAGCATCTCTTCCTGCCCCAAAGATACCTCCTAGGGTAGAGACAGGCCACAAGAGTGGGTCGCTTCACCTGTGAGATTTTCTCAGGGATATTGCGAACAGTGAAGCCATAGAGGCGGAGTCGGTCAGGGAAGATGCTGGAGAGGATGCGGCGGTCCAGCTGAAAGGCAACCTCACCCACAATGCGCTCCTGCTTGTTGGCTTCTGCAAGAGAACGCCAATCAGCAGCAACCTTTGCAACCCCACCCCCAGCAGCCCCACCCCCCCACAGATGGCTAAAGCTAGGCTGGCTTCTCTCTTGGGACCAGGAATTAACCCCTCCCAGAGTCTGGTCAGCATTGGGGGAGAGGGGAATATGCGGAAACCCAGCAATCAGCAATGCTGGGGGGGGGCAGGTTCCTTCCTGCTCAATCTATTTCTATGCTCCAAAGGAGGCGGGGGTTCCCAATGTGGGCTGGCAGGGAGGCAGGCTCAGGATGACCTAGCCCTGGCTGGGAGAAAGGAACCAGGGCCAGCTGCGGGCTGCATTGAGCCAGCACCATGGATGAGGACACAGTGGGACCACCATTCAGTGTCTGGGCATGAGAAGGCCAAGCCAGCCAGACCAGGTCAAAGGGGCAGAGACCTGGGTGGGACACTCTGGGAAATGGAGCTTAGGAGCCACTATTCTGCTTTCCTTTTAATTCCATTTGAAATTTAATGGAGGAACTTGGAAGTATGTTGCATCCGTCTTGGCTTGTTGGCCTGGACAAACTTCTTAGCCTGTACAGAGTTGCATGGCTGTGAGCATTGCAGAGTACTTTTGTGCCCCTCCACCCACCCCCTTCTCCTCCACTGGGCTGGGCAGGGTCTCCGGGCAAAGGATCCCACACTCTCCAACCTCCCCTTGCCGTTCTCACCTGTCTCTCCGGTGCCAACGGTGCTGTTGTGGCTGTCGGCGGCACCCTCTCGCTGGACAGAGCCGCTGCTCTCCTTCACCTGCAGGGGCTGCGGGGCTTCCTCCAGAGCTGGGGACTCGCCTTTCCCAACCTCAGGTGGGGGGGTCGGGCCGGGAGAGGGTGTGGGGGGCTGTGGCAGGGCAGTGGGGGGCTGGCTGCCCTGTGCCACAGGCAGAAAGGTGCTCTGGACTGGAGCCAAAGGGCCGCCTCCACCTGCCACACCACCTGGCCCCATCCAAAAGGCGAGCGGCAGCGGTGGCTGGGAAGGTGCGGTGCCTCCATGGCCAAAGCCAAAAGCCTGGAAGGCAGTGGGGACCCCATGGGCACTTGAACCAGGTGCCACAGGAAAGCACTGAGGGCTGGGCTGAGGCCAGCAGGGCAGGAAAGGTAAGGGGGTACCGCTAGTAAAAATTGGGGGCGAAGGGGGCTGGTGAGGGTGCCATGGGAAGGCACACTCATGGCAGTAGCCACGGGAGCTGGAGGGGTGGAGGGAGGCGGGAGGAGTGGCTGGGGCGGTGAACTTCGGGCTGGAAGTGCCACTGGCTGCAAAGAACAGAGAGAGTGTCTGCTAAACAGAGAGAGAGCGCTGGCAGGGCAGGGTAGGGGTCCCACTGGCTCCCCAGAGGCCTTGGGATCTTCCCCAATGCTTTTGGGGAAGGGAAAGCTGCCTCCTGATCTTGTCCCTACCTGCTGCCCCATCCAGCCCTGTGCCTTGTGCCCCCCCCCACTTGTTCTGCTGGGCGCCACCTGCCATTTTAGACACAGGCTCGGCTCCCTTCTGCAGATCCACCTGGACCCACCCCTCCTTTCTGCTAACACCATGCCCAGGTAGTGCTTCCTCCGCTGTTCTCGGTCAGAACCTGATTTACTTCATTAAATGGAGGGATGTAGCCCCCACACACACATGCCCCCTCCCAAAGGAGCTCTGTGCAGAGGGGGCAGAAGGATGTTTGGAGCCCCCCTTTTCTGATCCCTCCAGCCCTGGGCAACCTGCCCCTAAAAGGCTAGAAGCTGCTGGCTGGGCTGCTGCCTCATTCACTGGCACAAAACCTTCAGACTTTCAGGGGAAAAGCTGAGCCCTGGCATCCCAACTGTGACTGGCACCCCGGCTTTACAGCAGGGCACTGCAGGAATGACCAGAGCCCTCCTGGCACAGCCTTCTTCCAAACAGTGGCCACAATGAGACCCCTGATGGCTACAGTGCCTGGAGGGCAGGTTGTGATGCACACACAAGTCGGTCAAGCTGGAGGCAGCCAGCAATGCTCCTGGACTGTGCCAAGAGTCCGTCCTTGGGCAGAAAAATAGGTGTGACCTGAGGACCATAGTGTACGCACCTACAAAGTGTGCCGCCCATCTTGGAAAGAGAGGGAATGCTACTCGCCGTTCCTCCGCCTGGGTACGCAGAGGTGCCACCACTTGCAGCCAAAGTCTTGCTCCAGCTGGCAACTCTGCCTTTAGATGAGCCCACGTTTTATCTCTGGCATCTGGAATCCCTATCCCCTTCGTTTCATTTGCATTTTAAAGCCATAGGCCCTGAAACTGTTATCCTTCAAAATTGGCCCTTTTCCAAATGTTGATAAATGAAAACTAATGGGAAAACATTGGAGGCCGGGGGGGCATGTGGTGGGGTCGGAGAAGTGGCAAGCGCCTCTTTGTGGGAGGGGATGTTTCCTGCCTGCCTTGAAAGGGTGGGTGGTTGGCCCCCTCCACTAGAGGTCACCCTTCCTTCAGGTAAGGGAACAATCTCCTGTTTTAGGACAGGCTTCATCTGGGAAGGGCCAGGAATGAAGGTTATCTGGATCTTTTTCAGTGGTGGTATGCTACCAGTTTGGACTTGTTTGGCCGAACCGGTAGTAAAAAAAGCCTCCAACTTCAGCTGAGAGGAGAAAGAAAAGCGCAAGATCGGCCCTCCCACCTGCCCCTTCTTTATCCTCTCAGCTGATTGGTGCTGCAGGAAAGCTGCACATATTCATTAGGTGTGCGTGCGTTGAGTGTCCCTTCTTTTCCCGTGTCTGTTGCTGTCCTGGGTGTCTTTCCAGGAGTTTGTAACACTGTTTTTGGTCTCTTCCAATCGGTCTCTGAAACTGTGAAGCTCCTTCTTGAGATTTTTGTCTTTCCTCGCTTTGGCTTCTGCTCTTGCCGATTTCCATGGTTTTTTCCCACATCCGCTTTGCTTTCTTCTGTTTCTCCATCTTTGGCAGTCTCCTACCACATTCCTCCATTTCCTTTGAGTTCATTCTACAGTTCCTCTGCTTCACTAGTGAAGAGTTCCAGGACTTCACAGAGATTAACAGAACAACAGAATTGGAAGGGACCTTGGAGGTCTTCTAGTCCAACCTCCTGCTTAAGTGGGAGACCTTATACCAGGGGTGTCAAATTGGCAGCCTGCAGGCCGGTGAGTCATGCACAGGTCATGCTCATCGCAGCTCCGCAAAGGGGGAGAACTGTTGTAATGTGCTATGTGGCAGCAATGTGACGCTATTAGTTTGACACTTGTGCCTTTGGAACAAATGGCCGTCCAAACTCTTCTTGAAAATCTCCAGGGATGGAGCACTTACGACTTCTGGAGGAAGCCCTTTCCACTATCATGTCAGCCCTGATCTTTCTCTTCACTAGACCTGAGCTGGTGGCTCCATGTTCAGGTTTATATCATGGAAGCTGCCTGGTTTTCTTCTTGTCAATTTAATTCGGAGCAGCTTGTGATCTGTTCCACAGGCAGCACCTGGCATCCATTTGTGCTCCACCAGGTGGCATCCATGTTCACAGGCCACCATTAGGGTTGCTGGAAGACAGTGTCAGCTACGAAGAAATCCCTGGAACGGCAGCAGTGGATAAGTCCTCTTCCTGGTTCATTGCAGGCTCCTTTGAGCCATACAATCCAACCACATTTTCCTCCTCCATCTTTCTTTAACATTCCAGTCACCAGGCGTAAACCTGCATCTCCCCTGCATGTTCTGTCCATCTCCAGTTGATAATGAAACACCCTCCCCAGTCCTTTTCTTGCCTTTCTGAAAGCCCTTAAGACCCATTTTTCCCCTGGGGTGTGGGAGAAAGAATGGAAGGAGGGCAGCTGAGCCTGTTATGGGGTGGGCCAAAGGGGTGGGATTTGATAATGGATTTTTGTGTTTTTGTTTCAGTGTTCTTATTATTGAATATATATTTTTGTTTATTGGTTTCACTTTTACTGCGAGTTGCCCAGAGTTGCTTAAAATGGGAGCCACTAGAAACCTTTTATATAAATAAATAATCTTTTTCTGCACTGGTATTTGGTGCATGAACTAAAATGGTCATCCTATTAAAGGTTTTTCCACAAAGCCTAATTGATATTATCTGATCACTGATTGGGGGGAGGGTAGCCAACGACTGTTCTAGGGAAGCCCTCCCCGGCTATATACCCTGCTACCCCCTTCCTAACCTTGTTTGTCTACTGAATTGACACATTCTTTTGTAATAGCAAAGCTGAAAGAAAAACAGAGCAGCCCCAATCCTGCAGCTGGAACAAGCCAGGGCCGGGAGAGAGAGAGAAAGCTCAGTCAAAAGCAGGAATGGCTTGTCTGCCGGCCACAGGAGGTACGTTTCCACTCACACAAGAGGCCTGAGGTCCAGGGTTAGGTTTCCACAATCGATTGAAGAAGCCAGAGGCTGGACTTGCAAACTATGTTAAGCCAACCTCCTCCCCCCCCCCCCATAAGTTCGATACTAACCAGGGTTAGTGTGTTGGAGCAAGGCCAAGGGCAGGCTGAGTGGACTTAAGTGAGGTCCTTTCTGTCCTGCCCAGCTCAGGAGATGTTTGTCCTGCAGGCCTGGCAGTGGAGGGAGAAAAACAGCCAAGATGGCAGCCGCCATTTTAAAAGACCTCCATGGGCTGCTCTGGCTCAGGACGGGTTGCCGAGGCAGAATCCATCCAGCCAGGACCCTCCGTCCCCCAGAGGGAACCTCTTGAGCTGGACAGGCCTCCTCAGTGGTGGCCCTGCTCTCTCCTTCCTCCTACATTTTGCAGTCTGGTTTTAAAAGTGTTACTCCAGGGGATGTTCAGACCTTTGTCTTGTCTTGGAAAGACTTTATGTATAAGGGTTTTAACTGTAAAGGCTAGGTCACACTGGCAGACGGATGCAAAACGTATGTAAAAAGGACACAGTGGACGAGCAAAATTTCCATCCGTTGTTATCCACTCTCAAAAGTGCCCCAAATTTGCATAAGCAGAGCGGACAACAACGGAAAGGAACAGACAGGGGAGGATGTAGCGGGGATGTAAAGCGGATGTTAGTAGGAAGCCTAGCGGATGGAAGCAGATGAAAGCGGATGACACATCCGCAGCGCTTCCGTGGGAGAACAGCGAAGTAGACGTGTAGCGGAAGGAGCGGGTGTATAGCGGATGCGTAGCGGATGATATGGATGCATTACAGATGCCTATAGGATGTGTAGCGGATGCAAAGCGTTTACTGCGCATGCGGGGAGGATGAATTGCGGAAGCTCCGCAGATATAAAAGGATGCAGCTCACAAGCAGGTCACCATTCAGAGGAAAGACCTGCTGCCAGACACATCTCCAGCCAACAACCATGGGGAAGAAGAGGAAGCCTGTGCCATCTTCTGCCAGCCCTGGCAAGAAGGACAGGGCCACCATCCCACCCCCTGGCCCTGACTCTGTTTCTGCTGGGGCTTCTGCTGCTGCTGCTGGTGCTCCTGGTGTTGCTGCTGCTGGTGCTTCTCCTGCTGCTGGTGTTGCTGGTGCTGCTGGTGCTTCTCCTGCTGCTGATGTTGCTGGTGCTGCTGGTGCTGCTGGTGCTGCTGGTGCTGCTGGTGCTTCTGCTCCTGGTGCTTCTCCTGCTGCTGGTGCTGCTGGTGCTTCTGCTGCTGCTGCTTCTGCTGCTGCTGTGGTGGACCAGCCCCAAGGCCCTGAAAGCCCTGCTGCTAAAGGCCCTGAAGCCCCTGCCAGAGGGAGGAAGAGGCAAGCCAAGGAGAAGGGGGAGAAGAAACAGTACTCCATTTCTGAGGACCATGAGGAGGAGGTGCTGGAATGGCTGAGGGAGAACGAGTACCTGTGGAGGAAGGGCCACAGGCTCTATCGTGACACCAAGCAGAAGCAGGCAGCATGGAGACAGAAGGCAGAGAGCCTGGGCTACACTTCAGATGTCCTCCTGGGGTGGTGGAAGCATATGCACACCTGGTATGGCAAGCTGCACCTGAAGAAATCCGGCCAGGCCGCTGTCAAGCTAACTGACCGGGAGACCTACGTCATGGCCAGGTGCAGCTTCCTGGAGGGTGAGATCCACCACCGAGGAGCAGCCCCTCTGTCAACCCTCTCCCTCAGACAGCCCACAGAGAGCCACTCCTCTTCCAGCCAGGAGACAGTTACAGTGTCCAGACAGGTGTCTTTGGAGGGCCCTAAGACAGAGACCCCCCCGACAGCTGCACTCCCCATGCCAGAGGATGTGGAGGATCCCCTGTCTCAGATGGAGCAAGAAGAAGCAGCCACCAGAGACCAACCCACCCCCACCCCCAGCTCCACCTCCACAGAAAGCAGGCAGAGAGGCAGGGACAGAGACGGAGGGACAGAGCCACACTGTCCTCTTGGAGATCAGGGACACAATCAAAGCCAGCACAGATCTTCTCTCCCAGCTGGTCCACTTTGACATACCATCCTCCAACCGCAAGCCCTTCATCACCTATGTGAGCCAGACCCTCATGGACATGCCCGAGGCCCAGTACCAGGTGATGAAGGAGCGGATCACAGCTCTTCTGCACCACCCTCCAGGCCCAGCTGAACCTGCTGCTACCCACTCCAGGTCTGCTCCTCCACCCCAGGTGATGTCACAGCCCTTCTACGGATTTCATCAGCCCCTCGCCTACCAAGCCTACCACTACCAGGACTTCCCACAGCAGAGGCAGCCCTTCCCAGGCCAGACCCAGGTTCCTCGGATGCCACAGACGCCTCAGCTGACCCAGTTGCAGACCAGACAGCCCCACTACACTCCTCCTTCCTCAACCCCACAGCCAACCCCTTCCTCAGAACATCTGTCATCAGTGTTGGGCCTCATATCCCAGGTCCTTGAGGAAGTGCCTCTGAACCTCACGGGACTGAGTCAGCTCTCTGAGAGCTTCCTGCACACGCCATCTCCTGTTGTACTCTCGGGGCCAGGCACCCCAATGGCGCCTCAGACCAGCACTCCAGCAACATCCACCTCCACAGTCCCTGGCCCCTTTACATCTAAGACCATGGGCATGTCTCAGAGTGACTGAGAAGAGTGCCAGAGACTGAGTTGTTACCTGTTCAACTTATCTTTGCTTAAAGACACTTTACTTGGGTCATTTTGCTTTTTAATAAAGTCATACAGTTTGTTATTAATAAAGGTTATATTTGCTTCACACACTTGGTTCATTTTTTTTACTTTATAAAGTGTTGGGGAAAACTTTGAATAAAGGGCTAAGCCTTTGCATGCTTGTGGGATTGGTAAGGATAGCTGTGGGATGGATAGCTGTGGGATGGGTAAGGATAGCTGTGGGATAAGGATAGTTGTGGGATG
>BLBF01000336.1:2582592-2628211 GCA_015471245.1 Laticauda colubrina
TGTGGGATGGGTAAGGATAGCTGTGGGATAAGGATAGTTGTGGGATGGGTAAGGATAGCTGTGGGATAGATAAACCTCCAGTGCAAGCATAGTGGGACTGTATGGTCCACCCTCCCAGCTGCCACACATATGGCCCTTTTTTATCAATAACAATTTAATCATTGATCCACACATTTCA
The DNA here is from genome assembly GCA_015471245.1 of Laticauda colubrina. Lineage (NCBI taxonomy): Eukaryota > Metazoa > Chordata > Lepidosauria > Squamata > Elapidae > Laticauda > Laticauda colubrina. Next base: position 2,582,771 of record BLBF01000336.1, read on the forward strand.
ACATAAACAAAACTCTTTATTAATGCCCTATTCATTGTAAGGCCACTCAACATATATGGCAGAATCTCATCCGTGTGATGAGACAGGCTGAAGGAAGCATCCATTAAACATCTACCATCCTGTCTTGCCACTCCACTGCTCCAGCTGGGGAGTTGCACCAGTGTTTCAGGAGGTTGCGCTGCTTCTTCCCTTCACGTGAAGCTCTGTTGGGGCCTTGCACATTCACAGTGTCTATCAGGTTTTGTCCTTGCCTCCATTCACCAGGCTCCATGTCCCCATTGCCTTGTTGATGGTCCACAAGCCTGTTCTGCAACACTGGGTAGCGGGTGCGCATGAGATTGTGCAGGATGCAGCAAGCTTCCACGATGTTCCTCACGGTCTCTGGGCGATGCTGCATGGTGGTGAGAAGTACCTGGAACCTGTTGGCCAGGATGCCAAAGGCATCCTCCACCACCCGCCTTGCCCTGGACAGCCTGTAGTTGAAGATCCTCTCTTCACGGGTGAGGTATCTGGAAGTTTAGGGCTTCATGAGGTAGGTTCTGAGGGAGAAGGCGTCAACACCCATGATGAAGTAGTGCACATCTTGTGTGTCATTGGGTAGGGGGTCTGGATCTGGGAAACCCATGATGAGGTTGCATTCCAGCTCACCCTTAAGGTCACTGGCGTTGTATATCTGGGCATCTGAAGCTGACCCGTTGCCTGAAGCATCGATATACATGAACTTGTAGTCAGCATCAACCATGGCAAAGAGGATGATGCTGAAGAAGCCCTTATAGTTGTAATAATTGGACCCTGAGTTGGCTGGAGCTTTGCAGGCCATGTGCTTCCCATCTATGGCTCCAACGGTGTGAGGAAAGTTCCACCTCTGATACTACTGTTCTGCAACTTTCTTCCAGCCTTCTTCAGTGGTGGGACACTGGAGGAGCTCCTCCACGTATTCTTCAATGATGGCACGCACCACTTCTCTGACCACAATGCTGATGGTGTTGTGTGGCACCCTCCAGCCGTACTGCATGCTCCTGTAGGTGGTCCCTGAGGCCAGGTGGCGCAGAGTGAGTGCCACCTTGAGCCCAGGTTCCAGGCTGGGCCAGAAGTTGGTGCTCTGCTTGGTCAACCTGGGTCTCAGCCGCTCCACAACTTCATCAAACATGGCTGGTGGCATCCTCATGAAGTTCTGGAATGCACGAGGGTCTTCATTCCTCAGCTCCACCATCAGCTTGTCATAGAGTCCAAACTCCACTCTTCTCCCAATACATCTTCGGACCCAGACAGCTCTTGGATGTCTCCTTCTTCCCCTTGCATAGAAAAGGTGAAACAGTCTGAAGAGGGCTTGGTTCTGGTGTTGAAGGATGGCGGCTTCCAAAAGGAGTGTGTGATGATTCATGGTGGAGATCAATGGATGATGTGGAAGAACAAGAGCAAGGCTGAAGAGGTCTGCACACCAGGGCTGCTTGTCTGAAAGTGAGATCCAGGTGATTTCCTCCCTCTTTTTATAGGAAATGTCGGTTTTCTGCTAGGTGTCCTTCCACATACCCTAGGCATCCTCCAAACATCCTACATATCCGAGATACGTCCCATATGCGAACGTTTTGTCCGTTTTAATGCTTTATATATGAGATGCATCCGCTTACATTCTTTGTATGTCCGTGCTACTTACGCTGTGTGGACGTTCCGCATACCTTTCGCTTCCTCCCTCTTTCCGCTTTCCGTTGCAGTGGATGTGAGTTGCGCGGATGTCCAGAGGATGCCGAGAGGATACACCAGACATGTAATGGATGACAACGGACGTAGAACGTTTGTTGCCCGTATGTGTCGCGGATGTAGATCATACGTGGTGGAAAGTTCATCCGCTCAAAAAGTTTTGTGCAGCTCAAAACTTTTTGAGCGGATGAAATAGCAGTAGATGGATGTTTGACGGATAGAGCGTATGAATCACATACACAGTGAGTACACAACGGATGCATCTCGTTTTCCAACGGATGGCAAGCTTTTTTGTCTGTTTTACATCCTCTTTGCATCCGTTGGTTCAGTGTGACATGGGCTTAATCTGTCAACTCGAATCCCGGTTGGTTGGAGTGGGTGACAAATATGGCAAATAAATAAAATGGGCTACATATATGGTAGAACATAATTCCACAAAGTCTGGACCCATTCTTATGCAAACCATGTCATCTTAATTGGCACACAGTAATATTGTTTTTGTTGTCTGCACTTGTTTTATCTTCCTGTCAAAGATGAAATTTTGTTCACCTTCTCTTAAATTCCATGTTGTCTGTTTAGCACATGCATGTTGTAATTTAAGTTAAAAAAATTAGGACTGTTTATATCCACAGTTATAAATTAACCCAAATCTATCTCCCAAAAGTGGTTTATGATAACTCAAGAAACTGGTGTAACAGACTTGAAATAAAGAATCTAAAATTTGTCATTTAATTTAATTTATTCAATTTAATATGGCAGGAAGATTCCAGTAGTCACATTAAATCAAATAAATTAAATTTGGAAGCAATTTGTATCTATAACTCATGGGGGACTTAATCAATTGGGCAATGCAAGTGGAGAGACCAACACTTATTTCGACAGTCTCATCCACAGCCACATACTTTCTGTACGACCAAGGGGGTCTCCAAAGGAGAGATGGACCTCTAAATGCCTCCATCCAGAGTGGAGCCTACACTCAGACATTGCCTTGGTCAGCCTGACCTCTAAGCTTCAGGAGGCCTGAGTGAGGTCTAAGAAGAGTCTGTAGATTACTTGCTTTTCAATCCAGCCTTGCTCAGGGGGTCCAGGATCCTTTTGTGTATCAGGCCCTACCTACCCAAGCCTCCATCCAGGTTAAAACCCCATCATTGAGGAAGGGCGGGGGGGGGGGGAGGCAACAGTCAGCCCTTCAGGTCCTGAGGCCCTGGGGTGCCAACTCTGATCTTGAGAGGTTAATTTAAGGAGGCCTGCTGGCTGGCATGGCTCTGAGCTTCAACCCATGATGCAAAATCCCAATGTGCAAATATCATAAATTCATGGCAGAGATCCAGTTTCTAATCTTTGATATTTGTATATTGCCGTGGGTTCCTCAGAATTCAGGTTAGTAAACTTTATAAATCAGCATATAAAGTGCATGATCTCAAACAATGATTCTCTAAGCAGTCATTGGCGACTATCATTGCCCGAACAAGCCCAGAGTTCACTCTTTTACCTGTCCTCTTCCCCATGGACTGATATTTAATCAACCCATTGGTGGTTTGGTCCTTTTAAAGAACATTAATCTGCAATAAACAAGACCACCTGCTGGAAAAGCAAACCTCAAGATAAGAAAACCGCTTTACTTTCCATCCCCAAAGAAAAGTGCCCTTATTTTGCTGCCCAGATCATCCAGAATGCCACATTTTTGTCATCTGTCCAGGCCACCTGAGATGGAGGTCACCCACTAATGCAATGGAGTATGTGTTTCTATTACTAATATCTTGTAATTCAAAAACATCAAAATTCAAAACCATCAAAATGTCACATGAATAAATTAAACTAGAGACCTGGTTTTGGGCCAACCTCCAGTTGTATAAATAGCTGAATAGAAAGAGCAATTTAAACATCTCTGCCAACCCAAAGCTTCCAATTTTCCATTCATGAGCTCATGGGTAGCTTTTAGGTCTACCAAAGCTACCAATTTCCCTTCCTTTATCTTGTCTTCACTTATTCAGTACTCTGCTATAAGGATCTCCAAACTCGGCTACTTTATGATTTGTGGACTTCAATTCCCAGAATTCCCCAGCCAGCTATGTTGAAGTCCACAAGAAACTCAATCAAATAGACCTGGAAGGGACCTCGGAGGACTTCTAGTCCAACCCCCTGCTCCAGGAGGAGACCCTATGTCATTTCAGACAGGTGGCTGTCCAGTCTCTTTTTCAAAACCTCCAATTATGAAGCACCAGTGATGAAATTTTAAAGTTGCCAAGTTTGAAGACTCCTGCTGTAGTACGAAGCCATTCTTTGTTGTTAAAGGAAGAATTTGTTCTTTCTGCTTATAAGTAAGTATCAGGTGTACAGTTTCTCTGTGGTGTTAACAAAGAGAGAGAGAGAGACGGGTCAATAATGGCCCAGGCCCATCCTGCCTCCTCCTCTTCCTCTTCCTCCTTTGAATGCTCCTCCTCCAACCAGCTTGTTTCCAAGAGATTTGTTCCTAAGCTCTTCACACAGATCCCTATACAGCTGTTGGCAGCTGTTGAGAAGGGAGAGTCCAATCTCCACTTCTGACCTTTTTAGCCCGCTGGTAGCTTTCTCACGTTCTGACCCCATGAATGATAAAGGAAGAGCCCTTTGGCTAGTAAACCAAATAAGGGGTGCAGGAAGTGTTTGAATGGCCTTCTACTGGGAAGGAGCATCTGCCGGAGGGAAGCAGAGGCTTCTTCAAGGACATGCATCAAACAAGAAGAGGGCTAGCAGATCCGAAATATCTGCCCTGAATCCAGGGAAGGATTTCTCAACTTCAGCAGCTTTAAGGTTGAGAAATGCCAGCCTAGATATCGAAGCAGGCAAAGTCCATTGCAACTTCTCCCCATTCAGGTTTCTTGTATGTTTCTCTTTTGCAAAACAGCCACAAAGTTCATTCTCCCCACCCCCAATACCTGATTTCAGCCCACTCAGCTACTCTTTAGTATGAAACAAAATTCCCCTGATTTGCAAGCAATGCTTTATATGTAACCCTGGAATTAATGTGAATAGGGGGGTCAAAGGCTTATTCCTTGGACAGCAAAGATAACAAATACTCGACTGCATAATGTCACGGGAAGGCAAAACTCTGAAATTGGGTCTCACTTACTTTGACCACGTTCTATGGAGGAGTGCACAGGAGAAAGCAACTGTGCTGGGAAGAATTAGGGTAAAAGGAAACCAGGTGGCCAAAGCTGACCCTAGCCAGAGCACAGAACAACTCAAAGAAGCAGCACAAGATCAGGAGATGCAGAGAGACCACCTGGCCCTTAGAATTGCCAAGAGTCAGACATGACTGAATCGATAATAATATCATCATCATCATCATCATCATCATCATCATCATCATCATCATCATCACTCAAATTAAGATTGCCAGGCCTACCTATTCTCCCCTTCTCCAAGCATCTGATCTATTCCCAAGGTTGGGTTGATCTAAGACAGCATCTTCCAGTGAGGGCACCTATCTGTGGAGCAGGACTGATGTCTCCAAAATTATGACCATATTATGCCCTCTTTAAATAGTTAACCAAATTGAGGAGGGGCAGTTTAAACAATCTAGTCACAGCACAGAGAGCAGCTCTTGTTTTAGTGGCTGCCACCCTGTCATAACAGAAGAGCCATGAATTTTCCAACTATTGAATGAAGAGAAGAATAAATGAAGCAACGTTGTCATTCCATTCATTGCAGGAATGTCAGAAAAGCTCAGGAGGACCTTCAGCCAACACAACAATATGTGCATACTCCAACCCAAGTATACACTAAGGCAAAACCTTGTCCACCCCATGGATAAAACACTCAGTCACAAACTGAGTAATGTGGCACAGGCAGTAGAATGCAATGAGCCATGTGCAGATCCATACGCTGGGGAAACAAAACAACCATAAATGCATGGCACAAAGCCCCTTTGGGACAACCATGACTGACTGACAATCTCTATAGACATTGACTGAATGAAGATGGATGTCAGGAAAGAGGATGGGGAATGATGCATCTTTCCAAATGATGCCAGCAAAGGATGTGGGCTGACTCCAAAAAGGATGCTTGATGGAACGATGTGAAGTGGAAGAGACTCTGCATAAGAGAAAAATGAATATGGAAATGATTGTGTTCATCTCATTCTCCAGAAATGGAGAATGAGAAATATAAAGCGCATATAGAAAGACTGCAAAAATGTCACAAAAAGATAAATAAATGGTTAAGATTATAAAAAGAAGAAAAAATACAAAATTCTAATAGAAAGACAACTTGTTTCAGAAGTAAGCAAAGAGACTAAACAAGGAGCCTCTGCAAGAATAAATAGGATTAATAATAAAAGCGGAAAAATAGTTTGAGACAAAACTTAAGAGAAGGGATGGCAGAAGGGAATATTTTTGAGATTTGTATGTAGAGATACAACAAAGAATAGAATTGAAGATGTTGGCAACCAAGCAAAGTCTGCTGTCCAGAAGGTCTAATTGCTGTGAAGATTTTGAAAAACAAGACGGCTGCAATTGTAGCAGGAGAAATGTGGTTTGCCCACGGAGTGATTGTGTTCCTTCTTTGGGTGAAGACTGCATCTATGGCTGTTGATTGAAAACACAATTATTGTTCCCTTACACAAAGAGAAAGATTTGGTCCCCGATAAAGAAAGTGAGTTCACAAATGTTCTATATTCAAATCCAGCATTCATTATTTTCAAGAAGAGACTGGACTGCCATTTTTCAGAAATGGTGTAGGGTATCTCACTTGGACGGGGTGGAGGTGGGTTGGACTAGATGACCTATAAGGTCCCTTCCAACTCTGATTATCTGTTATCTCTTTTTCACTTTCTTTCATACACAAACCCAATTACGCAACAGCACCCGCGATTGTTCTTTGTGTCTCATGAGTAAGAGGCTGGCCTTGCACCTTCTCCAGGCCATGAGTTACACCACCTTCCTTGCTTGGTTCCACATTGCATAACCAAATCTCTTGCAGGCAAGATTGGAGCAAGGCCTGTGGAGCTCTCCCCTGACCACAGTGAGGATCGCTGATGGACGAGTGCCGGCAGAGGCACAGATCTGCCCACCAGGCCAATTCCCCTCTCAGCTACAGGAGGAGGAACAACGGAATCCCTGAAGCCTTTGGAGCACTGTCAGCTTCTGTCCTCCCAGAGTCCATCGGTGCCCTCGACCACATGACTCCCTTTGGGCAGCTCAGCATCCCCCATCAGAGAGATATGTACAGTTGGCCTTGCTGCAGCCGTGCAGCTTGAGCTGGGCCACTTGTCCTGAGGACCTCTAAACTCTGCCCGACATAGAACAGGAAGGCTGTCTCCTCTGAGATGCCCAGAGGGGAGGATTCCGTGCTGGATCTGGAACAGCTAAGCTTTTATCCTGCATGGACGCCCCTCTCAGCCAGCCTCAATGGGCACCTGTGACTCACCTGAAGCGGAACCTGCAGAGCAGGCCTGGAAGCGGGGAGGGCTCTGCCTGGCAGCCATGGCTCCTGAAGTACAAGGGGGTGGAGGGTATTGTGTGGTGAGCTGAGCTGTGAGGCCAGAAGGATGTCGCTGTCGAATGCCCAGCCGCAAGGTGGTGCACTGAGAATTTTGGGATTGATCCAAGTTGGAAGCGCCAAGGAAGGCCTGGTTGGCTAACGGTTCTGTGGAGAGGACAAATGGGGAAGCCTGGGTCAGCCTCCCACTGCTGAGGGGAAAGAGCCACCTGGAGCTTTCCCAACACCTTTACCCCCCCCCCCCCCAATAACACCATATCATATTTCATGGATTCCCACTCCTTCTTCGATGGCAGGCAGGGGATGGGTGGGTGGAGAATTGGGCCTCCAGGCCTCCCTGCATGCACTTCCTCAAGTGGGCCTTTGCCCTGTCTGCCTCCGCCATTGGGGGGGGGGCTTAGAGACATGGAAGTCCTCATGGCAATCCATGGAGGGTCTCCAATTGGGTCACCCTTGGATGAGCAGGCATAACATTGGACTGAGACTGATGGTGATGGGGGCCATCATTGCTGGTGAGGCTCTCCTGGACATTCTTCTGCTGCCTTTTGAGGACTAGCCAAAACCAAGGGACAGAGGACCTCTTTCTCCTCCATGGCTTCACAAAGTATCCCTCTCAGCTCAGCTTACACTTTGTGGGTGCCCCATCAAGGATAACCAGAGGTGCCAACCCCTGAGTTTTGGTCTGAGTGGCACTTGATTTTGGAGCCGGGGTGTTGCCCGTCTTCCATTCGAGCAGCCCCAAGGTTTCCAGGCCAAGGTCTGCCCCACTGCCTTGACCCCTTGGGACATTGCTGAGCTCAGCATGGGACCAAGTAGATGTGCAGGGACCCCTGGATTGGAGCCTGGGAGAAGCCCGAAGGGCTCTTATTTGGTTAGGATCAAGGGCATCCCCTCGTTCCCCTCCCCCATGCCACCTTGTTGGTCCAGACGGGTGGATTCAAAGTCGGGCAGCTGATTCCTCTCGTTGAACTGGTCGTGAAGGGCGGACTTGAGCTCCTGGTTCTCACGTAAGAGCAGCACCAGCTGTTTCAGTTCCTCGTTTTCAGCCACGAGGGCCTTGATTTCTTTTCTCAATGCCTCATAGCGAGTGAAGATAGCCATCCCCTTAAAAGCGATATGAAATGGGGAGATTTTGCTGCCTCAGGGTGCCCCAAAAGAATGACATTCAGTGGGCCATGTGGGAGCCCAGCTGCCAAGAGCTCCCCTCTCCTGTCCACTGCCAAGCTGTTAGGTGGCAGCTTGGACAACTGGCACAGTGACACAATCAGCCTTTGTGATGCGGCCAGGTGGGGGAGGGAAGGAACTTGAAGGTGGGGGGAGGAGATGGGCTCTGCCTCAAGGCACAAGGAGCTCCTGGGTGAGCCAGGAATGCCCTGACTCAGCCAGGAGGGACCCTCGCCAGCCCAAAAGTGGTGCCTGGTTCTAGCCAGCTGCTTCCATAATAAAGTGGGAGGCCTTCTGGGGAATCTGCTGCTTTGGAGCCTGGCCATGGGGTAGGGGGGAGGCTGATTGGAGTTGGAACATTGACCTCTTCCTCTGGCCTGCCAGCCTGCTGATGAGGGTCCCTGGCCCTTCTGGCAAGAGGTGAAGTTTGGTGCCCTGGAAAGAAGCACGTGGGTTCTGAGCCTGACCTCGAGGGCAGCTCTCCTGACTAGTGGCCTCCAGTCCATGGCCACATTGCAAGGGGCAAAGCCGAGAATGTGGATGGTGCTCACAGCCCATGAATTGCCCAATGCTGGTGCAACCCAGGCCCTCCAAACTGTACTTCCAAGCTTTGTTTAAAATACAGAAAGACTGATTTAATGTGAGAGAATTGCTGAAAACAGCTAAACAACTCCTGTCCCCACAGATGAGAGGGACAGGGTGCCTGGACTGCCTCGGGAGCCTTCAGTAAGCAGTCAAACATTATGGGCCATCTGTGACTTGCCTATTGTCATATTTATGCTTCCTCTAGACAAGAGGTCTTCTCCCCTTTCCTCCACCCCCTCTCCCCCATCCTCTTGCAGAAGGTGGGAAAAGTTCACCTCTTGGCCTGCAGAAAAAGAAGCTCCGGTTGTGTGGTCAGCATTTGGCCAACTGTTAGTGCTCTGAAAGCTAAGCAGGCTCAGCCTTATTGACCCATGGCAGTGGGCTGGAGAAAAGTCCCCAAATTGTCCTGTGGTGGGTTGGGGAACTGGGTCTTGTTGTGTGGAGCCTCACAGAAGACATGAAAGTTGAGTTCCACCTGAGGAGGCTCACAGGAGGTTCCGCAGAGCTTTGCCTGGAAAACAGTGGCCCCTTTCCCAGCTCAGAGAAGACAGGAAGCGCCCGTTGTGCAAAGAGTGGCACCTGCTCACACTGGAGGCTCTGCAGTCAAGCAGCTGTGAAGGGACAAGGCCATGGGGACGGCACGGAGTGCGTCTCATACATACTGGCACCTCTCTGCAGCCATGGAGTCCCCAGCAGGTGCAGCTGAGCCCCACAATTTGGCTGTGGAAGGGTGAAGAGGGAGAATATATGGGGGAGGGGAGAGGAAGCAGTTTCTTCCCTGTCAAGTGCTGCAAGAGTGGTTGGGCTCAGATCAGGAAAGCGGCCAATGAAAGGACCCATTTCATAGCTCAACAGGCAGTGTTTCCCCACAGGTTCCCCACATTAATTCTTTGGGAGCTCTTACAAATGTATGTAAAGACAACCCCTGTTGAGGAAATTCTCTGTTAGGAGAATGAGCGCACACAGGTAGATGTAGTGAGAGTAGTGAAGAATAACACACAACCAGCACACAGATACACTGTATCGTAAAATGTAGGTTTTTACTTCCAGTAAAAATGATTAAGCAAAGTTCAACAAACAGTCCAAGTCATTCATGGTAAAAGCAGTCAGTTTTCAGTCCAGGTACAATCCAATTAACAAAGTCCACGATCATAAATAGTTTAGTAACAGACTTACATCAAATCCAAGAATAACGATGATCAGCAAAAGTCAATAGGGAAATGCAGGAACGGCAACACTCTCAGCAACAACAGAACAACCCAGGTTTCTGGGTCCATCTTATGGCCATTTGAGAACCACACCCAATTACAATTTTAGCGTTCCCTTAAAGAGACACTATTAAAATGTCTATCCTGGTTTATATATTTTCCAACCCAACTATTAGGTGATTTACATTCCTAACAACCCCTGCATTTGCAGCAGCTGATCCTCAGATCTGCCCTCCATGCTTTTTCATCCATCACATTAGCCCTGTTAAAACTGCATGTGGGATGCTGGAAGATGACTGGTAAGGCCTAGTCGGGCAGTGAACATCCTGGCACACAATGGGCAAGCATGCAGTCCCTGCAGTTGTTGCACTAGTGGCCCTGGGCTTGCGCAGCTTGTGCTTGTGCCATGTGCCTGTGATGGATCTCCCTTCCTTGGCTTGGCAGCCTTCATGGATGGGGCCACTCCAGGCAGAGCAATTCTGTGTCAGTGTTTCCCTGGTGGTCGTGTCCATTTCAAGCAAGTTCTAGAAGGCCTTTAGTAGCATACAGATGGCATGATCTGTCCACCGGTCTAAAGGAAGTTAGAGGCCAAAAGATATGGAAAATAGTTGCAGAAACTGAATATGTGTAGTTTAAAGAAAGGAGGAGTAGGGGTGATGTGATAGCAGTGTTCCAGTATTTGAGAGGTTTCCACAAATAAGACCCTGGGGGCAACCTATTCTCCAAAGCACCAGGAGGCAGGACAAGAAACAATGGGTAGAAACTCATCAAGGAAAAAAGCAACCTGGAGTTGAAGATCAGCTTCCTAACAGGACAATTAACCAGTGGAACAGAAGTTGCCTCCAGAAGTTGTAGGGACTTCATCCCTGGAGGCTTTTAAGGAGAGATTGGGCAGCCATTTGTCTGAAATGATCCAGGGTCTCCTGCTTGAGCAGGTTAAACTAGAAGACCTCCAAGGTACCTTCCAACTCTGTTATTCTGTTAGCTATCTATGTGGACTTAGGGCAATTTGTTCTAGCACTTCAGTGTCTGGTGCCCAATACTCTGCAAAGACACATCCCACATAGATGCTTGAGTTGTCCTGCATGCCTTCAATACACTCATTTTACAAGCAGACTGAAGGGCAGTGAGTATCAAGATCTCCGTAGACCTTTTGTTGCTCATCTAATTTCTCCACAGCACAGTGGGATGCAACCTCCTGAAAGAGAACTCGCCTCTGCTCTTTTGCAGTGGACTTCTGTACTGATAGTCAGTGTCTCGTCTCAGGCAATATTTATCTTCTCAAAATACCTGAGATAAGAAGTTAAACACTATAAAGGCTTCCATACAAAGTTTCTTTATTGGATTTATCAGATATCCTCAAGGTATAACTCACAGTTATGTTGAGATTCATCTAATGTCCAATCTTTGCATTGTTGTCTTTCATAGTGTGAAAAGATAGTTATCTTCGTCCCATAATGATACAGCAAAGGAAGACTCCAGGTAGGAATGACCGAAACTCCCCCCAACCCAACTAGAGGTCAATTCATTGACCAATCAGGATTACAGATATGACCACATGACATGAACTACATCTCCCATGAGGCATTAACTGCATTTCCCATGAAGCATTCCCTTAAGGGGACAGCTCTCATTCCCAAACTAACTATATACTGTTTCACCAGCACCCTCCCTGCCTTGAATTATAAATTCCATTACCAGCTAACTATCAACTAAAATAAACATTAGATAGTAACATATCATCAAACAATGCAATGAGGTAGATACAAAGCATGCAAAGCTTGAGGTTCAATCTTCGAGTTCAGCCTTTTTCCACAGCAACACTAGGTCGGTGACCGGTCCGGTGTAGAGCTTCTTGGTGAAAGTCTGCTGGTCACAGGAAGAATCTTGTGACTCACTATCTGGACCTCGGCAGACAAATTCCTCAGAACTGGGTAGGACTCGATGCATAAGTCTCATGGGCCACGAGTTCTGATGCACATCCTTGTCTTTTACCAAGACAAGGTCCCCTTCTTTGAGGTTCAGTTCTTTGGTCTTCCATTTATGGCGGTCTTGTAGGGTAAACAGGTATCCTTGCTTCCAATGGTTCCAAAGGGTATCAGAAAGCCATTGGAATGGATGTTGTGAAGACATTTGCCTGAGATGGGGCCTGCAGCTGATTGACACAGACTATTCCTGAGATTCCCCATCCCAGTTCTGTTTTGAAGGCAAATGGGGAGCCTCTTGGGCCTCTGACAACTTCAGTGTAAGCTAAAGCATCAGGGGCATCTATTCCGAGCAAGAGCAGAATTTCCGCTTCAGGATGTAGAGTGGGAAGATGATGAGCCATGTGCTTCAGATGAGGTATGTTACTTGTTACCTCTGGTATTATAATCTGGCTGCGGTCAATTGGTATCCCATCCCATTCTAATAGAGGCGGCAGTGGGAACCGGGAACTCCCATATAATGATTCTATGTAGAGTCCAGTAGCTTTCCTTACTGCCGTGCATTGTGGTACGATGCACATGATATTGTGAAGTGCACTTCTTCCTTCTGAACATCAAAAAGGTCAAAGAATGCTGACCTGGCTAACAAACGAGTGCTCTGAAGATCCAGTATTACATACATCTTCAGATCTTCTTCTGGGCATTCATCGAGGTAGACGTTGGCTAAACAGATCTGAGGACATGAGCAAGGGGATAGTGTGTTCTTGCACACTGCCATGCACTTGATACTCGCCACCAGCTCCGGGTGTGTCTCAGTAGCGCTCTAAGACTCCTTGGTTAAGGGAGGGTTAGGAGTTGTCTGCTGTGGTGCTCAAAGTCTGGATGCAGAGCGGCTGGGTGCTCATTGCTGTTGCAGAAGTAACATTGCACCTTAGTTGTGCAGTCTTTGGCCATGTGTTCTGTAGACTCGCAACACTTGTAGCAGAGTTTGTACTCCCTTATCAAAGCTTTCCTTTGGTGCAGGGGTTTCTTTGCAAATACATTGCACCTGTTCAGTGGGTGTGGGGACTTGTGGAGTAGACAAATCTAGACTTTCTTTGTCTCCGATGGGTTTCCCCCCATATTCTTTATGGGTGGAGTAGCAACTCCGGTTTTATGTGTAGCCATGAGGGATTTTCCCTTTGTAGTTTGTGCCAGACCCATGGATGGTGCAGTTCTTCCTGGCTCTTTTGTCAGTTGGGGAACTATCAGCTCTGAGTCTGTGGGTCCAGGGGTCATTGCACGTCTGTGCCTGGTGGGCCACGAATTCTTTGAAAAGGACAAAGGGAGGTTCTTTGTTTTGACCATTGGCCCTGAAGGCCTCAGTCAAATGGATCCATTGTTCAATTAACAGCTGTGATAGTTTTTGAATGATTTTGCTTTGCATTTCGAAATGGTTAAGACAAGTGAGTCCCGGCAAGTTGGGATTCCTTAGTGCTGCTCTCAGCTGTATAAGTACATTAGAGAATTCCTTGATCTGGCTAGGCTTGTTGAGACTGATTTTAGGGAAGCTGTTGAGATGGTCCAAGTGCAAAGATTCCACCTCTGTGGGAGCGCCATACTCCTTGTCAAGTCTCTTCCACGTTAACCGAAGGGCAGCATCTGGATCTCTTAAGTGAGATCCATAAATGTCCTTCATTGCTTCTGCAGACCATGGTCCTAGTCATGCTATCAAATGTACGAGTGCTTCATCAGGCTGCAGGCATGCGGCCTGAATGTTGTGCATGAAGATACTCTTCCATAGTAGATATCCTTTGCCTGGCTTGTCAGAGAATTTGTATACACCATTAGCAGCCAAATCTAGCTTTCCTTTCCTTAATGTCAATTCTCTCCAGAGTGCTGGATCATCCACTGAGGTTGCATGGGGGTTGTAGGTAAGGTGCATTGGTATGGTGAAGTCTCCCTTTGGATTCTCATAGACTTGGTCCAGGTTGTATCTCAGTGATGGCTCATAGTCTTTTTCCCTGTACTTCCTGAGGAGATTGTCCTGCCATGTCATATACGATGGCTATGCTTCATGCTGCTGGGCAGGCAACCATGTTTATCTTGGTGTACCTCTGAGCTCGAATTGTGTTGAGATTGTGGCAGGAACTCCATTGCCTTTGGGTTGAGCTGGGGAGTTGATGCTTGATGGATGTCTCCTTGCTGAGAAATCTTCACTGTTAATGGTGGGCTAATTTGCTTGCCCTGTAGGTCTTGATTGGGGTAAGTTTTTTAATTGTGGGGAAGGAATCTCGAGTTTTGGGTCATACAGCATCAATTTTTGGACTGGCATTTAGATCCTGTGGTTGAGATTCTCCCCCTCAATCCCCTGGTTTTGGGAGACTGCTGACTAACTGTGCCATTCCACCTGCTCATGCCATAGCAAGTGTTGTTCATCCACATAGGCCTTGACACATTTATTTGGGCTGTCTCTCTCCAACTCTCCAAGATTGAAGTTGAGGGAAGCTTCATCGGCCACCTTCTGCAATGCTACGGCTCATGCTGTCTTTGCTGCCATCTCCCATTGTTGTTCGAGCAACTCCAATTTGGCCTGAGCCTTTGCCATTTCTTCCTGTTGGCTGGCCTGAGCTTTGGTCACTTCTGCTGCTTAAGCTGCTACTGCCTCCTTCTGCCATGTCACCTCCATTGTTGCACATAGATCTGCTTTTGCTACTGCAGCTTCGATTTGAGCTTCTACAGCTCGTTCTGCATAACTCGCTGTTTTTGAGACGTTAGATGCATCGCTGCAATGGGAGGATGCTGTGGAAGGGTGGGAAGAGCTAGTGCAGAGAATTGCCATGAGACACTGAAACCTACTTGAGATCTAGTTGGCTTGGGATGGAGGAAGGAGGCCTTTTTAAAATAGTGGGAGTAAGCCAAGTGTGATCGAGGGGCTATGTCAGATGTGGCCTTCTCCCTTGACATTTCCCCCAGCTGTAGCACAGCATGGAGCACTGCATGGAGGGAGTTTTTGCCTCTCTGAACATGGTCCTCATGTTCCTCGTTTAACTCCTCAAAGCATTGTATGTGGTCTTGGAGCTTTGAGTCACACAGCTTCGACTGGATGGATTTGAGGCTACTTTTGCTGTCTCTCCACCGTGTGAAAAGCTAATCTATTTCATTCTCCAATGAGTGGGTGCTCTCGAGAGACAACTTGCATTTGGGGGCATTGCAGATCTTCAGCAACTCCGACCATAAGTCTGATAGCATCAATACTGCCTGTTCCAATCCTCCCTCAAGTGTGACTGCATGGCCTCGATAGGCTTTCTTTGTTGTCTGAGGTCATAGGCTTTCTGAGGTACCCCTGCCTCATCAGAAATTTAGACATCTGATTTTGGGTTTTGGGAACCAAGCTCCACATTTACGTCAAGGGTGGGTGGAGGGTTCAAGTCTTCTGGCATATCAGAGACATCTGTCATGGCTGAAGATGCTGCCATGCTTTAGATTGGCAAAAAGTGAATTTCGGAAAATTTAGCAGTTCTCCATGCAATTCCCCTTTTTTCCACTTGGGTGCGCTGCAAGCAGGTAGCTAAATTTAGGAGACACCAATGAAATTCACTACTTGACCACTGGGTTGCATTCCTATTGGGTAGCTGAATTTAGGAGATTCTGTTGAAATTTACTGGTTGCCTGCTAGAGTGCACCGCAAGCTCTGGAAGACGCTAGTGCAGTACACTGGTTGGCCACTTGTGTCAGCTTTGAAATTCAGCTGCCACATTTTTTTAAGAGAGTTGGAGGAGTTGAAAAGTTCAAGGTTATTCTGCATGTCATATTAAGAAATTCCAATGGCAGTCAATTGGTTCTCGTGATTTATGAAGTGCAGAAGTGGGAGGAGGGAAAGGAGGAGAGAAGGTGTATTCTATATAACACACGAAAAATTTTCACTTTGGGAAATTGCCTTTGACATGCCAGATCTGTTCCTAAATAAATCAATTGGAGAGAAAATGTCTCAGAGTGACTGATATCATGGATATTTTCTGGATGCCTTACAATTATTTCCCAAAGTCATCTTTTATTTTTGAAGGGGGCTTGGCTGATACCCCGGAGTTTTTTTTCCCAGAGATGGATAAAGATCAACAATCAGCCGAAGTTGGAGATGTGCTGGGGGAGCTTGTGGGGGCCCTCCCTCCGGAGCATTAATTGAACCTGCCAGCCCTTGTTTGGAGGAGATGATGGATGCTTTCAGGATGGCAGTAGGAGAGATTTGGGAGTTATACTGAAGCATTTCAACTCAAGAAGTTGTTATAACCCAGATGTAATCCAGCTTGTCTGAAGAGAAATCTTTTTCTAGCCCCAGACATATTGCTATTCTGCCAGATTGGAGGGAAAAGAGACAATTGGGATTGGAATTCTCCCAAGAAGACACCTGCAAGATTTATCCTGGAAGTCCATCAAGGGCAGATTTACATCAACAGTTCCAGAATTTAAAGGTGACAGGTTTGGCCTCACAGTCTGTTTTGGATTGGTGGAAGCTTGAGACCACCCATATTCACTTACTCAAGTATCGTTCAAGTATATAGGAATGAGGAGACTATACAGATGCCAGTTGATGGAAGCCAGAAGAACTGACAGAGGTATGTTGCGCCTCCGAGGCAATCCCTTCATTTTCCAGAATTTTGCCCCCTGCAGAAAGTATCCCTCCAGGGTGGGGATTTTATCCAGGCCAGAGGTGGATTCACTGCCAATGGCAGCCAGCACCAATACAGTCCTGCTCTGAAGGGGGATTGCCCAGACAGCAGACAGGAGCCACTTCCCCTCCATCTGTCCAGGAGACCAGGCCACACCCATCTTCTCCCTGGCAAACACAATTGCATCCCTAACCAACAGCGAGGCCACAGGGACTCCTATTCCAGAGAGGCACCACCCAGCCAGGATTCAGGGGGCCTGTTAGTCACCTCACAATTGGGTGGGAATATATAAACCAGGATAGTCATTTAATACTGTATCTTTAAGAGAATACTGTGTGAGTGGCTGTGTGAGGCCGTTCCTCCTATGGCCATAAGATGGAGCCAGAAACCTGGTTTCTTTCTCTGTGCATTTCTGTTTTGCCATATTGCCTGATTGTTGTTCTACTTGGATTGCTGTGAGTCTTGCAACTGTTAGCAAACTCCGTTTACTGAACTTTGTTTACGATACTTGACTTCGTTTTTGGATTATTCCTGGACTGATATTAACTGCTTTAACTGTGTATGATTTGAACTGTGTTGGACTTTGTTTACCCGTTTACTGGAAGTAAAATCTACATTTTACTATTCAGTGTATCTGTATGCTGGTCGTGTGTTATTCAACACTCTCACTATGTTTCCCTGAGTTCACTCATTCTTCTAACGGGGAATACTTCAACTGGCAGTCTGGAAGAAAGAAGCATTCATTGTACGATGGGCTTTATTGACTTGGAGGCATTTTCTAGAAGGGGTGCCAGAGGTCTTTGAGGTATGGACTGATCATAAGAATCTCGAGGCTGTAAAGACCCCTAGGAGATTATCACCCAAACAAGTCTGCTGGGCCCAATATTTCAAGAGATTCAATTTCAATATTAAATGTATCCCTGGAGGGAAAAACGTACTGGCAGACAGTCTGTCCTGAAAACCTCAGTTTGATAGCCACCAAGAAGAAATAGTACAAGCCTTAATTTCAGATGCTCAATCGGCAGGCCAATTGACCACTCGAGCCCAAGCCAACCGCAACCCCAAATGCCTGGAAAATAAACTGACTGCGGAATTGAAAATGGCCTATTGACCAATCCTTGGTTCCTGGACCATCAAACCGAGTTGACCATGAATGATGGACTAGCTTGGAAATGGACTAAGCTTTATGTACCCACAACCCTAAGACTACTGGTACTAAAGCATAGTCATGACTCCCAGCTGGGAGGCCACTTGGGATTCCTAAAAGCCCTACACTTACTAAGAAGATAGTTCTGGTGGCCAAAAATGAAACCTGATGTCGAGGACTATCTAAAAAGTTGTTCAATTTGTGCCATGATGAAACACAGAACTGGAAAAACCCCTGGCCTCCTGCAACAAGTTGCTGAACCAACCCAACCTTGGAAAGAAATCGCAATGGACTTTATTGTTGAACTACCTAAGAGTGAAGTGAATACGATCATTTGGATTATAATTGACTTATTCTCTAAACAGGCCCATTTTATAGCCTGTAAAGGACTTCCATCTGCGAAAAAACTTGCAAAGCTGTTCGTGAAACATATCTATAGACTACATGGAGTACCTCATAGAGTAATATCGGACAGAGGGGTACAATTTACTGCAAAATTTTGGAGGGAATTTCTGAAATCCATTGGTTCCTCTCAAGGGTTATCCTCAGCTTTCCATCCTGTTTGTAACGGAGCAGCGGAGAGGGCTAACACCATGATTGAACAATACATTAGATGCTATGTAAATTATCAACATGAAAATTGGGCTGAGTTATTACCTTTTGAGGAGGTTGCTTACAACAATGCAGTACATAGCAGCACGGGATTGACTCCATTCCAAATCAACACTGGAATGGATTTTGTCCTGATGCCAGAATTACCTAGCCAACCTCCCTTGTCCATGTCCCTAACAGAATGGATAAACTCATTAAAGAAAGGATGGGAAGATACAAAAAAGGCTTTGAATGAAGCTGAAAAAAATTATAAAAAACAGGCAGATAAACATAGATTACTTCAACCACCTTTTAAAGTAGGGGACAAAGTATATTTGTCGACCAAGTATCTTAGGTTGAAACTGCCCAGTAACAAGCTGGGTCCAAAATTCTTGGGTCTGTTTCCAATTTCAAAAATAATAAATCCGGTCACTGTCCAATTAAGTCTTCCTCGACTATTGGGGAAAATTCATCCAGTGTTCCATTGTAGTTTACTAAAAGCAGCTACTGCATCAATAAAACCACTGCCAATCACTCCCCCTAAACTGTAATGGTACAGGGGAAACACATTATGAGATTCAAAAAATTCTCAATTCTAGATTACACCATGGCCAATTACAATATTTGGTCTTATGGAAAGGATACCCCCTCTTAGATGCTAGTTGAGTAAAGAGTTGGGATGTTCATGCTGATCAATTGGTTAACCAATTCCATGAGGATTTTCCCCACAAATCGAAGGGTCCTCATGGATGGGGGAAAGGGGGTTAAGGGCAATGTATTAATCCCTGTATATGTTTTTCTTTTTCTTTAGGAGGAGGAGTTTTCAAAGGGGGGATGCCTGTCAGCTTTGAAATTCAGCTGCCACATTTTTTAAGAGAGCTGGAGGAGTCAAAAAGTTCAAGGTTATTCTGTATGTCGTATTAAGAAAGTCCAGTGGCAGTTAATTGATTCTCGTGATTTATGAAGTGTAGTAGTGGGAGGAGAGAAGGTGGATTCTGTGTAATGGCAAAAAATTTTCAGTTTGGGAAATTGCCTTTGACATGCCAGATCTGTTCCTAAATGAATCAATTGGAGAAAAAATGTCTTGGAATGATTGATATCATGGATACTTTCTAGATGCCTTACAGCTAGAGCGCATTGCAAGCTCTGGAAGACGCCGGTGCAGTACAACTGGTTGGCCGTTAGAGTGCGCTGCAAGCTCTGGAAGACGCTGGTGTAATACACATGTTGGCCACTGGGGTGCGCTGCAACAGGTAGCTTGATTGCAGGCAGTTATGCTTTGAAGAGTAGTCATCAAAGGATGCTGTGATTTAATCTTATGTTCTGCTCAGCTGGGTTTGGGCAATTTCCTTGTGTAGAATTTAGACTGACTTCTTGCTAAATTCATCTAAGGATTTGCCTCTCCAATTTGGAAAGGGGATAACAGGACAGTAACTTTCTTTTAGCTGTAAGCTGGGGGTTTTCGTTTTCTATGCAGAGTAGCTTAAGGTATTTATGACTCGGTTGCTTGGAGACCACCATCATAAATTCAAAGTAAAGCTGGGCCCCTTTTTACTGCCTGTTTCCTCCAGGGCACAGAGAGGAATCAAACCTTTGTTCTAGCAGTTCCAGAGATAAGGAATAATGCAGTTTCTTTGTTTTAGGAGACAAGAAAAGATTACTTGGACTCTTTTGACTGCATTTTGTTAATACGAAACTGGAGGGCTCATCGGGAGAGACAGGGAAACAGCATGGGTGCAATCTTCTATTTGCTTAACAGTTCCTCTTCTCTCTTCTAAGATACAATTCAAAATTCTTGCTACTGATTTAAGAAGGAATCAAAAAACTTATCTTTCCACCATTTATAGGAAATCAGATTCCTTATCTTTTCACTGTCTCATCTCAGGCAATATTTATCTTCTCAAAATACCTGAGGTAAGGAGTTAAACACTACAAAGGCTTCCATATAAAGTTTCTTTATTGGACTATATCAGGCATCCTCAAGGTATAACTCACAGTTATGCTGAGATGTCTTCATAGTGTGAAAACATAGTTATCTTCATCCCATAATGATACAGCAAAGGAAGACTCCAGCATGATGCTAGGATCCAGGTAGGAATAACCAAAACTCCCCCCAACCCAACTAGAGGTCAATTCAGTGACCATAAAGATTACAGATGTGACCACATGGCATGAATTACATCTCCCAAGAGACATTAACTACATTTCCCATGAAGCATTCCCTTAAGGGGACAGCTCTCATTCCCAAACTAACTATATACTGTTTAACCAGCACAATCAGTGGAGAGAGGCTGCCAGAGTACTTGAACTGGTCCACTGCTTCTCATTTCTGACTTTTGATTGTGATTTTGAGTTCTGTGTACAATGCATGGGGAGCAGACTGGTGCATGACCACCGACTTTTGAATACTGGTGGGGAATCCAAAGTTGTCACAAGCCATGGAGAATTTGTCCACACTGACTTGCAACTCTGGCCCTGAGCCAGCATTCAGGACATGGTCATCAGCTTAGAGGAAGCCCCTCAGAACAACTTGTAAGTATCTATCTCATGTATTCAAAACTATATTTATTCTTATACCTGTATCTTGTAAGCGATTGACAAATCAAATAAAATGTCAATGTAAAAATTCCTTCATTTGGTGAAAGTTCGAGGCCTCCTTAAGTTGAAGAGCTTCCCATCCACTCTGTACTTGAATTGGACTCCAGCTCTGCTGCCCTGAAAGGCCTCAGACAGCATGGCAGTAAACATTGTGCTGAAGAGTGTGAGCGTCATTAGTGGCTGGGAATGGCTTAGCACCCTGGCCCTCATGGTGCCATGGAACCAGCACAGCACCTGAATAAATTTGGTGGGGCAGCCATGATATTGGATAGAATCAAAGGCTTTTATGAAGTCAAGGAAGGTTGTATAGAGTTCATGATACTATTCCTGATACTTTTCCTAAAGTTGGTGCACAGCAAAAGTATGTCATTAATTCTACGCACTTCTGCAGAAGGCACACTTTGACTCTGGCAGCAAGTCCAGCTCCAGATGAAGGGATTTTCCTGCAATGGAGAGCAGCAATATTCCTCAATGGTTCTCTCATACTTGACGATTGCCCTTCCTCCTGTAGAGATGTATGATGGGTGCATTTCTCAAGTTCTTGAGGAATGGATCCTTAATGGGTCCTTGTTTCCAAAAAGCCTAAAATAAATTGATGTGTGCTTCCTCTAAATTTAAGACCATTGACTTTGTATAGATGTCTGCCATTATGGTGTCCACCCTGGGGTTTTGTCACTGGATTGCTGGCTGACAGCTTCTAGGACTTCAGCTACTACTCATGGCTCACCCATGGTGCTGCTGATGTTGATCTGGGAAATCCTGCCTATTGCCCCATTGTTAATATACGATAGTGGACTGAGGATGGTTTCAAAGCATTCTGCCCATCTCTGTGGAATCTGAACCTTCTCAGTCATGATAATTGTACCATCTACATTCGGGCAAGAGACTGAGGTCCGTAGACAGTGTTAAGGGCTTCATAAAACCTTCATAAAATCAAGTAGCCACCGATCCCTGAATGGCGCCTTGCATTTTTTGCAGTTTATTCTGAACTATCCTACAAGCACCAGTAAGGGCTCTTTCCTTGGTAACTGATAAGTCACTCTGATAGACACAGTAGCAATAGTACTTAGACTTATATACCACTTTAGTGCTTTACAGCCCTCTCTAAGCAGTCTACAGAGTCAGCATATTGCCTCCAACATTTTGGGTCCTTATTTTACCGACCTCAGAAGGATGTAGTCAACCTTGAGCCTGGTGAGATTTGATCTGCCAAACTTGTGAAAGCCGCTGATCAGCAGAAGTAGCCTGTAGTGCTGCACTCTAGCCCCTGTGCCACTGAGGCTCTGTGATGTCAGTGATGGTGATGCCTACCAACAAGCCTGCATCTCCTCATCATTCTGCTCAAACCAGTGGGGCACTGGCATCTTCAGTGCAGATGAATGGACTGAAGCATTCTGTCATGCTCAGCAATGCCAGCAAGATGGAGGTCATCAGGCTTAGTTTCTCAGTCTTCAGCCAGTGCAGCAGCCGTGCTGGGGTTCTTCAGCTTGGCCTGAGTCTTTTGATGGCCTCGCTTCCTGGAGGTCACGGCTTGGAGCTTCACTTTGGAGACAGTGAACCTTTGTTCTGTCCAGCAGTCAGCACAACACAAGTTCATTCTGACATCCCACCTTTTCTCCTGACAAGGACATAATAAGGTGCAATGCTTGAAGTAGAGGTACAGCCAAGAAGTCTTATTACAGATAGCCAAGTGGAAACCTGCACCGGTGATGAGGAAGCTGCATGTTGCACAAGTCTTTGGTGAGAGAGGACCTGTCACACTTGCCCACTCTAATGACTCCCACCCGGCTGCAGAATCTCACCATTATCTTGAAGTGGCCAAGCAAGATCAGTGTGTTGGGGCTTCTCACTGTTAATCAAAGGATATCTACTTCTTCATGGAGCCCGTCTTTCATCTCAGGATAAGAGTCAGAAAGGACCTTGGCTGATCCCTGGTCCAACCCTAGTCTGAAGTAGAAAATACTGCTTCAGACAAATACTTGTTCCATCTCTTCTTTAAAACCTCCAGTGATGGAGGCCCTAAACAGGGCTGTCAAACTCCTTGCCTGCAGACCACATGCGCCATGCTCTGGCCATACCCATGCCCAGTTTAGTGAAAGGGAAAAGCCCTGATTCATCAAGTGACTTGATGACGTGACTTAAGTCACCCCTGCCCTACAACTTCTTGTGGCAAGTTGTTCCACTGATTGTTCTGTCAGGAAATTTCTTCTTAGTTCCAGGTTGCTTCTCGATGAGTTTCCACCCATGTTCTTGTCTTCAGGTGTCTTGGAGAATGTCCCCTCTCCTTTGGGGCAGCCCCTCAATCCTGGGATACTGCTATCAAGTCATCCTGGTGACATACCCAATTTCTGCAGATGGTTTAGCCTATCGCAGACATCTTCTTTATACTCTTTCTGGAGTCTCAACATCTAAAGCACCTGAAGACCAGATGAGGAACAATAATGGAAGGAAACTGACCAAGGAGAGATTCAACCTGGAAATAAGGAGGAATTTTCTGACAGGGAGAACAGTCAACCCCTGGAAGAGAAGTTGCCTTTGGAAGTTGTGGGAGCTTCATCCCTGGTGGCTTTCAAGAAGAGACTGGACTACCCTCTTTCAGAAATGGTGTAGGATCTCCCGCTTGGGCGGAGGTGTGTGTACTAGATGACCTCCAAGGTCCCTTCGAACTCTGATTATGTTATTTTTTACATTGTGGCGACCAAAAGCAGATGCAATATTCCCAAGTGTGGTCTCCCCAAGGCATTGTACAGTGGCACTAACACTTCACACAATCTTGGTTCTATTGCTCTATTCTCCAAGGTGGTCCTGGTGGGGGCATAGGTGCCAATCAGGGTGGCCCATTGCCACAGGAGTTTTTAAAGAATGGTGGCGCTGAGAGGAGTGTCTAATTTGGATTTATGTGAGAGTGGCAGTGTCAGCCTGTCTTCCCAATTCCCATCTGATCCATTTGCGCAAGTGGCTTGCGTGCATATCTGTCACTCGCATAAATGTGGAAACATCTCTTCCCCCCCCCCAACCCCCAATTGTTGATCCGCAAAGCCAGGAAGGTTGGAGACAGCTGTCCTGGAAGGTTCCTGCAGCGCCCACGGTCACCTCTCTACCCCTCCTTGGAGCCTCCTGTGCAACTCATTCAAAGGAGCTCATTCACAAGATCAGGTAGCCCCCAGCCCAGGAAAGGCCCCTCCCTCTCCTTCCTGGCTGGATGCAAACAAGCAAAGACTTTGCTGTGGGCGTATTCTGACTTTTATTAGACTGCTATTTATACAGCTTAGTGCAGAGGCTGGCCTTGAGGGCAGAATGGCAATGGCTCAACATGCAGCATTTCAAGCCCCCCAAAGCCAGCCACATGTGGGGGGGGGAGGGGAGGGGGGAAGAATAGAGAGGAAAGTGCCCTCAATTAACATCAACATCCTGGTCAAAAGGTCTCGGCAGATCCCCAACATGGAAGTGCCAAGACAGACTTCGAGCTGTGCATCCTCAGGGCTGCCCAACACCCACAGCCCCCCTCCCCCCAGGGTGAAATACTCTGCTCAGGACGGCCAGGGAGAGCCAGTGGAGAAGGTCATGCCCAGCAAGCAAGGGGAAGGCAGGCCAGGGTGGGCATCAGAGGGACTCAGCGGTGGCTCCTGGGCCCAGGAGGGCAGTTTCCAAAATGAAACAAGACATTTTTCGAGCAAAACGCAGCGGACAAGAGCAGCAACCTATGTATACCCCTTCCTCAACTCTGGTTCACCCAAGACATGCCGGGCATAAATCCCTTCTCTTCCCCGCTCTGGACTGGCAGACCAAAGAAGAGTGCCCATCGCTGCCACCTTGCAGAGCCGCCTTCCGCGGGAGCATCAGGACTCCAACCGGGCCCGTAGGGAAAAGAGAACAAAACTGGGGAGGGGAGGGGGTTGTGAGGGAGGACAGGTCTGGAGACGGCCTAATCCTTGGCACGGCCAATGATGGCCAAGATGTACAGGAAGATGTTGATAATGTCCGTGTAGAGGTTGAGGGCCGCAAAGACGTATTCCTCCTGGCTAATGGCCAGCTGCTTGTTCCCCAGGATCAGCTGGGTGTCCACTGCCAAGAACTGCAAGAAGCAGTGGAGTTAGTCCCCAAACTGGGGTTGGGGTGGGTATCTTCCTCTCAGCCTCCCACACAGCAGCCCCTGCCGCTCAAGGAGACGCCCGCTTCCCAGTGGGGCCCAGTCACTCACGCAGGTGAAGAGCAGGGCCCCGAGGGATGCGTAGACGATCTCCAGGATGCAGTTTCGGATGAAGATGCAAAGGATGGCAAAGATGAACAGGACCATCAGGCAGACGATCAGCACGCCACGGCAGGAGGTGAAGTCGTACTTGGTCTGCCAGAGGGGAGGGGTCCACAGGGCAAGACAGAGAGGGATTTGACATCCAGGCTGCTTTCCCAGACTGACCCCCGCTCACATGCAACCCCCCCCCCCCCCCCCGCTGTGGTCTTGCTTCTCAAAGGCTCTGCCACTCAGGTTGGAGAGGACAGCTGTGGTGTGTGCTGCAGGAGGCAGGGGCTCTGCTCTAGAGGACTGAAGGGGTGACAGGCCCAGGAATCCTGGATTCTGTACCCATCAGGCATGGTGGCTTCACCAGGAACCTCACTCTCAGGCCCTTCACTTGCAGTGATGCCCCAGAGCAGCACTGCCAATGGGCATGGGAAATCCTGGGGTCCAAAGCGAGCGGGTACTCTCCAATCCACCCTGCACACCTGGGAACATGACCCCAACTTATGTATGCAGCCACGTGGCCCAATTCCCCCATCCCAGAGGAAGCTGAGGGCCCCACCTGCAAGGAGAAAATAACAACGGTGAAGCACACGGCAGTTGTGATGCCCACGGCCATGATGACGGCATCTGTGTTGTAGAAGCTGGCAATCATGCCCACCATGTAGGAGAGACTCAACGTCAGGATGGACTGCAGTGGGAAACGAGGGTGTCAGTGCCTCCACCAGAGCTTGGCGGGGGCCTCCTCGCTACCTTGGGGGACTTCTTCTGAGAGCCAGCCAGGCCCTCCCAGCCCCGGTGGAGTGCAGCCTCAACCTCCCCTTCCCGCCAGGGCCCTGCGCTACCAGGGCTATCAGGTTCCACGGGTGCTTCCTCCGGAAATCCCCACAGCAGCTCAGGACGATGAGGGAGATGAAGAACACCGCATAGGAGACGTAGTACGTCCAGACGTTCTTGTGCACAAAGCCTTTCACGTCCTTCACGAAGGTGAAGATGGCCACAAAGGAGAAGGTCACCGAGAGCTGGATGGTCAGCACCAGGAAAACCTGTGAGGGCAAAGGCAGCAGCTCAGCCTGGCCAGGGCAGCCATCTGGGGCAATGGAAGGATCCAGCTGGCCCCCTCCTCCCCCCTGCCTGGGCTCTCCTACAAAAGGCACCCAACTCTCTTCCATGTCAGCTGAGCTGTTCACAGGGCATATGTGGGACCCTGTCCTGCTCGGGTCCTCCCAAGAGCCTGCCCAGCCCCTTCTTGGGCAGCCCTTCCCCCAAGGGGGAGAGAGAGCATGGAGACCCTGCTTCACCCTGTCCTAAGGGAGCTCTGGAGATCCTCTCCTCTACACCGCCTCCTATTTCTGCAAGAATGTCTATGGAGGAAGGCCCTTCCGGGTGCAGCCAGGGTCACCCACCCTCCCCCCCAGCCAGAGGACCATTCCCTTCTCCTTGCAAGGAGTGCTTCCCAAGGGAGGCTCCCTGAGCTGAGCCGAGCCTCCGATGAGGCCTCCCATGGAAGGGACGGGGGGGGGGGGAGCTGGGCAGGGTGGCAGCAACCAAAGGGGCAGCCTCTCAGCTAACCAGTAGCAGCACTCTGCCCATCAAGCCCTACAGGGACCACCCTGCTGACCTTGCGGATGAAAGCCTGCCGGATGTTCTTGTCATCCCAGTTGCTGGGGGTGAACCCATCATTGTCGTAGTAAGAAGGGGGCCCATCCTCATGGTAGTTGTTGTGCATCGGCCCTGTGCAGAAGCAGCAGTGCAGGCAGGCTGAGCGGCTCTCCCTGCAGCCCCTGGACACCCGGCCGTCCAGAAAGTAGGGCGGGGGAAGGAGAGTGTCTGCTCCCCAGACCGCACGGAGGGTGCCCCCTTCCGCCTGGTCAGACTTCAGGAGACATGTACTCCCAGAGGCCACCCACAGCTGGTGGATGCCTTAGGAGGACTCCCCCCATGGCCCAGGATTGGGGTGGGGGGGAGGCAGAGCCCCGAGGCTTCGCAAATGGCTCCCTGCCTAAGAAATGGCCCCCTTCCCTTGGCCCACCAGGACACAACTTACCAGGGGGGCTCACAGGGGCTGCAGGGTGAGGCTGCGCATAGGGCCCTTGGGGGTACGGCCCTTGTGGATATGCGGCTTGTGGATAAGGTCCGTAGGGCCCGGCCTGGGGGTAGGGAGAAACCGGGTAGGGGCTCGGCGGATAGCCGGTCTGGCCATACGGTGCAGGCTGGAACTGACCACCCTGTGGGTGGGGAGCCACTGGGTACGGAGCCTGGACATAGCCAGGGGCCACTGGAGGCTGCGGGCCTGGATAGGTGTCCCCTGACACCAGGAAGCTCTTCTCGTGCGACATGGTGGTGATGCTGGGACCTGCAGGGAAGGAGAGGGCAGCAAATGAAGAGGCCGTGGCTGCATCTGTACAGTCTCTCCTTGTCCTGACAATCCCCTCCCCCCCAATGCAGGGATCAGCCCCCCCCCCCCCAAAAAAAAAAAAAAACCAGGCTTCCTGAGTAACTGAGATGCTCTAAAGAGATCAGGTGAGAATCTCGCTTCTCAGTTAGGCCCTTAGATCCCCCACCTGCTGGGCGGTACGATTTCCTCTCCTCATCCACCACATCCCACCAGCCCCCAGATGCCCCCCCCCCCATTGCCCCAGGGCCCAGCAACCTGGGGGTGTTCCCAACCCCCCCCCCCCCTTTCAAGGCAGCCCCCAGGCTGAGCCTGGCTATCCTGCCAAGGCCTCCAGGGCAGCTCATCCTTCCCTGGGAGTGGGGGGCAGTTCATGCCCCCCTCCCATGGGATCCCACCTGGGGAGCTGAGGTGGCCAAAGCAATTCGGCAAGAAATTTTAAATTATGGCGTTAAAGGTTTTGAGGGTCAGAGAGAGATGAACGCATCTTTTTTTCCAGCTGTGGTTGGAGCAGATGGAGTTCCTTCTCTCCCTCCCCCCCTCTGTGTGCCTCCATTTTCTTGCTCTTCCCGGGAAGTGGCCCTGGGCCTCCCTGCGGCTTTATCCTCCCACCTTCTGGCCTGAGCCTTTTGGGGTTCCCCCAGTTTAGATTCACCAGGATTTGGCAGATGATTCTCCCGCATGGCAGGAGCTTTCGACTGAGGGGTGCAAGGCCTCCTTCCCAGCAGCAAGCAGCCCCCTCGGGGATTGTGGTCTACCATGTGGGTCTCCCTGAGTGACCAGAGCTGGCTTAGCAGTGCTCCTGCCTTGGCTGTTGGCAGAGCCAACAGGGGGACCCGGCCTCTGGCCCTGTGGTGGTCTAACCCATAAGCCACAGCATTCAGTTGAGGCTGCCAAGGGCTGGAGGGGTTCAGTGCCAAGGAAGAGGATCCCTGGAAGGTCCCCAGCTGTCCCCCATTACACAACCCCCCCCGCCAATCTCAGCCCATTCCAGCCTCCATGTCCATTGCAACTGTGCAGGCAGGCAGGCAGGCCCCACTCAGCCCCATGGCATCCTTTGCCAGCCCCCCTTGCATGCTTTCAGACAGCCTGGCCCAGCAAGGCCTGACCCACCTCCAGGGCCCCCCTGCCTGGCAGCAGCAGCTCCTCACAGTTACCACCTCTGTGGGCTTCTATTATGGGCTCCATTGCCATGGCACCCAGTGAACCGTTATTCTCCCTGGAGAGGCTTCCGGGGGGGGAGGGGGGGCTTGACGGGCTTTTTGGAAAGAGCTGCCCTCCTGGTAGCAATCCTGGCACTGTGCCTAGATGCCATCCTGCCCCCCCACCCCAATCAGCCAGGGCTTCCCTTTGCGGCCCAGCCTCCCCTGCCTGTCAATCCAGAGCCCACCCACGAACAGCAAGGGGGGGAGCAAGCCACCACCAGGGGTTCAACAGAGGCTGAGGAATCTCCCGGGGGGTCCATTTCTGGGGGTCCCCCCAGGCCCAGAGCTGCAGCCCCCCGTGAGCCTAAACCACGCAAGGCAAGCTGGCCAAGCGGACAGGCTCGTCCCTGTCGAAACTGTGCCGTCTTTGAGCCTGGATGGAGTGAGGTGTCACCCAATCAGGCACCTCTCAAAGGTCACAAAGATTCAAAAAATAAACTCGAATGTCAAAAATTTTACCAACTCAGGAAACTTAAGGCTCTCTTACTTCTTCACCCCAATTAAATGCATATGGTGCCCGATTCTGCCCCTGTGGGTGCTTTGCAGCTTTATCTCCGAAGTAATGAATGCCTCCCAGTGAGGAGGGGAGGGGGCTGCAAGCCCTGGAGGAGACCGGGGTGGTGCGCCCCCTCAAGAGTCCATCCTTGGACCCCGCAGCATTGGAGGGTGCTTGCCCAGTCTCTACCCTTGATCCCATTTTAGGGAAGGGGGGGCTGGCGCACGGCTCCAGAGGGTCCTGGGTGGGGCCAGCTCTCCGGACCCTTCTCAGCCTGGGCTCAAGCCTGGCCGCAGCCCTGAAAGGGCGCTGACAGCTGGAAGGTCAGGGAGGGTTGCCCTTGGGTGGCTTTGGCTACCATCCAGCACGGGTCCCTCTGAGCCTGCTTTGGGGTGGGGAGGGGGGGGCCGCGTGGCTCTCCCCCTTCCTCTGTGACCAGCAGGGCTGGTAGGAGGTGAGGGTCAGGCCCAAGGAGGGAGAGGGTCTTGGGGGAGAGCCCTGGGAGGGAGGTGTCCAGGGAGGCCTGGTACTCGTGGTCTGCCAGGAAGGCCAGCTGGCTGAGGGCCTGCAGCTTGGGAGGGCCGGCTCCCCCTTGGTCCTGGTGAGACAGGGTGGCTGTGGGGCTTTGGGTCTCTCACACAGACACCCGCCCAGGCGACGCTTCGCCTTCCGCTCCCTGGACTGAGCTGAAGCGCACTGGGGGGGGGGGGACTCCTGCTGAAGGGGCAGCCATGGCCGGGGAGGCCTTTGCAGGATGGTCTGTCTGGTGGGCCAATTGAGCCCCTTCCTGGACCAGGAGGCCTCGATCCCCACCCGCCTGGACTCCTGCAATGATCTGCACATGGGGCTGCCCTTGGAGACCGCCCAGAAAGTGGTGCAGTCGGTGCAGAAGCCCCACAAGAATAGGGGAGGCCCCTCCCTTGCGCCGGTCCCCCCGATTCTTCCGAGGTGCAGCTGCCCCCCCCCCCCCGAGCCCAGGGCCAGGCTGCCTGGAGGGGTCCACGCCTGCCTGCCTCCCTCCCGGAGAGGCGGCCCAGGAAGCAGCCTGTTCTCGGGCAGAGGCCCCTCCACCCGGCCCAGGGCTGCCCTTGCCCTCGGTCGGGGCCAGTTTATCGGTTCTTTTCGTTTTAATGCTTCCTCGGTTTGCCTGGTTGCCTTTTATAGGTTTTAAACTGATGCGCCTTCAAGGAAACGTCCCCGGCGCTGCTCTCCCGCCTCAGCGGAGCCCCCGGAGAAGCCGCCGCCCGGCCGCCCTTCCGAGCTGCGGGCGAGCCGCTCCGGCGGGCCGGGGAGGGCCGAGGCCTCTGGCAGCAGCTCGCGGGGCTCCTCCGGGGGACTCAGCGGCCACGGAGCCGCAGCCGTGCCAGCTGCGAAGGCCCAGAGGCCGGGAGGGGCCCCGGGAAGCGGCTCGCCGGCCCCCAAGCGCGGCGGACACCCGGCCGGCCTCCTGCCTGCTCCGCGGGCTCGGCGGAGGGCTCGGCGGCCATCAGGGCCGGGCGGGGCGACTGGGAGCCCCCGGAGCGAAGCCCCCCCTCGGCCGGGCCGCCAGCCGCCCACGGGACCCTCGCGGCCGGACAGGATGGCCGCTCCAGGGCCGAGGCAGCCGGAGGCAGCCTGCGGCTGCCCGGGCAACGCACCGCCTCCCGCCGCCCTTCCCGGGGCTGCTGACTCACCGTCGCTCCCGGGGCCCGCAGCGCTCGCGGCGGCGGCGGCGGCTTCTCCCCTCCCAGGCCGGGCACGGAGGGGGCGGGGCGGTGACGTCAGCGGCTGAGACCCCCCGCACAGCCTCCGGCCGGGGAGGCGGCGTCGCGCAGGAGCCGCGAGGGGGCGCTGCCTGGGGCTCCGCCGGGAGGGGCTCCCCTCGCCCAGGCCGGCCTGCTCGGCCCGACCGTCCTTCCCGCCGGAGAGCCCCAGGCCGGCTGAGAGCGGGGCTTGTGGCTGAGCCGAACGGTCGGACGCGGCGCTGGCCGAGCCGCCCACGGCGACACCGCCGCCGCCGCCACCCAGGGGCCCCCTTGGCCCAGTGGGGGCGCTCCGGGCTGCGGTTCGTGCGCCTGAGACACGTCCCGCAGGGCCAAGCCTCACTCCAAAGAGCCCGTCCGGGTCTTGACCAGGCAAGCATCGGTCCATTGCGCCCCATCCTCTCTCCGCCTCATCCCTGCGAATGCCTGGATTCCATCAGCCGGACGCCCACCGAAGAGCAGAGCTTCACGGCGCCCTCGCCCAAAATGGCAGCAAAGCCAGCACTGGACAAAATGGTTGCCGGCCACACACGCGCACGCCAGAGCAGCCGACACAGCACCGGCGGCCACATTGGCCCCACTGGGGGTGCACCTTTGTCCTCTCCAGGCCCAAAGGCTCTGGGCCCACACACGGCAGATCCCCACCTACCAGGCCCCAGCCAAGACCCCCCCCTGCAACTGGGCCCTGCTCATGCGCCCAATGCAGTGGGGCCCCAGAGGGCCCAAGCCAGCCTCCCTGGCCTTTGGGCAGCCCAGCCCCAGCAGGCCCTTGCGTGGCTTCATTTTCCCACCCTTCCCGGGTCCTCTGCTGCTGCTTACTACCAGGAGTCAACTACATTTCTCCTTAACATCAAGTTGCTTCCTGTGCAGGAGAGCCAGACCCACAACCTTCTCGCTCCCAGAACCCTTCAACACCAACTGCCCACCACAAGGATCAGCCGGATTGCTGCTCTTGGCTCTAAGCAGCTGGGCTGGTTGGGGAGAGGTCTTCAAGGGGCGGGGGGCCACCAGCCCAGCCTGCCTGGGGAAGCAGCAAAAGGCGCCTGGCCACCTACCTCAAAGGGGCTCCGAGCAGCCCAGGCCCAGGTGATGATGGCTGGGATGTCATCCGCTAACCCCAGGACTTTCCAGGTTGCCCTGGGTAGGCCAGGAACCTGTCCTGCCCCCCTTGCTCTTTCCTAAGTGGGCACTGAATTTGGCCTGGCTCACTTCGTTACTATCTGCTTGTTATGCAGAAGAGAGTGCCAATTTCACCAGTGACGAAGAAGGGGAGAGGCCATCTGGACTGGTCATCGGGTTCACCATGGATGTTCAGCAATTGCCCAAATGGAGTGCAGCTGCACAGAATCAAAAGGAAATAAAGCCAACGGCAAGCACCACACCTTGGAAGGTGCCAGCTAATGAGATCACGGCCCATTAGGCCAGAAGCTCATCTCCCTGGGAAGAATTCAAGTCTCTCAGCTCCTTGGCACAGCAAAGGGTGGTTGGCACAACAGCCGAAGCAAAGCACCCAATTTGGTTCCCTCCCCCAGCCCTTTGGGGGAAGCCTGACATCCCCACACAGGCCCAAGTGCAAAGAGCCCGGTCAGTGAAGCTTCTGGGGGGCTGCATCATGGATGCCGTTACCGCAGAGATCCCATTAGATCCTCAGCACTGCATCGCTTGATCCCGTGTGAACGAAGCCAGCTGGCAGGAAAGCTGCACGCAGTCAGCCACGGCCAATGCCATTCAACATGGCAGAGATGCTCAGGCATCTTGGCAGGACAGATTCTGGCAGAGACCATACAAGCAGTACCTACAGGAGCCCTTGGATGCCAAACTTAGCGCAGGAGGACAGCAAATTCATCCCAGATTCTGGGCTGGATGTGAGTGAAGCCAAAATCCCAGCAAGGGACAAAGCACTGGGGGCCCTAGTCCTCTCTCCTCCGCCCCATTACTGGCCACAGGGGAGCCTTGCCAAACTTGCCAGGGCAGCAGCTGCGATCCAGGAGTCTCCCAGGGTCCTTTCTCCAAACACCACCGACCTAGCGAGCGAGGGACAGAGCGAGCGACTATTGCAGCCAAACGCTCCCCTGTAAGTAGGTCATTATAGTGACCGCCCAAAGCAAAGCAGCTTACAGGGGGGAGGGAGCCGAGCACGGCTGGCAAGGGAGAGCAGGGGCAAT
This sequence comes from Laticauda colubrina, assembly GCA_015471245.1. Lineage (NCBI taxonomy): Eukaryota > Metazoa > Chordata > Lepidosauria > Squamata > Elapidae > Laticauda > Laticauda colubrina. The sequence goes on from BLBF01000336.1 coordinate 2,616,060, forward strand.
GCTTAGAAGAAGCCTTCCCGGCTTAGAGCGGTTCTAAAATAAACCTCCAGGCCTTCCGAGATAAGCCTGGCCTGTTTTGATAAACCCCTCCTCCCCAGTAGTAGCTCTTATCTCTTCTGCATTCTCTTCTTTACCACCACCAGCATCATTTATATATGCTACTCAGAATAACCTGATCTGGAAAGGGAACAGCCAGAGCCCCAATCAATCTCAAACTTCTTCCCCCATCCCCCTTTAAAAGAAAACCCCCCCCCTTTGTCTTGGGCACTGAATGACAACCAGCTTCACCAGATCGGTTGGGCTGGAAGTGACACTGATGCCCCCGGGACCTCTGGCAGAGCTGAAGTGTCCTGTCTCCACCTTGGCTGAGACTCACTGCATTTCCAAACCCAGGTAGTGATTCTGATTTGTGGCTCTTCTTTGCTCTTGTAATTCTGAGAGCCACCCAAAGTGATATGTCAATTGGTTAAATAAACAAGCAGAAATGGGAGGATTCTGCCACCAGTTCAAGCCTGTTGCATACCGGCAGACTCCATTTCCTACCTAGAGAACCAAAAAGGAGATTTAAGAGACTTTGAGATTTAAACAAGAGTAGAATAACAGAATAACGAAGTTGGAAGGGACCTTGAAGGTCTTCTAGTCCAACCCCTTGCTCAAGCAGGAGACTCCGTAGCATTTCAGATACCTGGCTGTCCAGTCTCTCCTTTAAAATCTCCAGTGTTGGAGCACCAGAGTGACTCAGGGGGGCTGAAAACTCTGCCCCAGAGGAGACCGGATGCCAGGGCCCTTCTTTCTCTCCTTACAGGCTTTGCTCCCTGGCTGACTTGAAGCCCCTTGTCACAATTCAATTAAATGGACCCCCGGACTGAAACTGCCCCGACATCCCATGGACAAATTAAGCTGGTTCCCCTTCCCCCCATTTATTCCCTGGGAATGCTGGACTCCTCAACCTGGGGGTGTGTCCTAAACCAACCAAGCCACCTCTTCAGCCACGACTGCCTGCCTGAGGAAGAGTTTTGTGCCACCTGAAGCTTTGTCCAGCATGGCAAGTATAAGATGTAGAATCACTGAGTTGGAGGGGGCTACAGAGGTCATCAGTCCCCGTCCCCCCCGCAGGACCTGCTAAAGCTTTGCAAAGAGGGCTATCGGGGCTCTTCTCTCTCCCCTCCAAAGTATTGGCCAGCCCTCCCAGCTCCATGGCATCAGCCCGCAGGGTAACTGTCCACTCAATTCCCACTTCCAAGCCTTTGGGTGAAAACGGCGTATAGCCCAAGGCCAGGGCATAGCCCCCTGGCACCTCCCTTCAGGCTGCTGCCCGAACTGGAGTCATGGTGAAGAATTATTCGAGGGCCATCAGGAAATTATGAATCTAGCTACTAATTACAACATCCATCTCTTATCTTGTTTATTTTAAAACTAGCTTAGTGTTGAACTGTGGGGTCTCCTTGGTGCTCTCTGAGCTTGGTGGTTTGCTTGCAGACATTTCATGACCCAACTAGGTTACATCATCAATACTAATGAGTAGTGTGGGCTTTGCTCCCTAACCTTATTTTATCATTTCACAAGGAGGGCATCATGAGAAATTTTGTCAAATCTAATAAAACTGCCCATGGATCATGGCAGTTGGCCCTCTGATGGAAAGCACAGGCACCCTTGCAGTCAGAGATCACGTAGGAGGGCCTGAAGCCAACCTCAAAGGCCAGGAAGCGCCATGCACAAGGGGTCAAGGCCTCACAGCTGAACGCTATGGACAAGCCCTGGGCAGCCTACAGGGCAGACTCGGTGGCGGAAGTCCAGAAGGCTGAAGTTGTTGGCTTTACTTTTGAAAGCAAAACCGCCTGATTGATACTGGACTTTAATCAGTTCAGGGTCCCACAAAGAAGGCTCCCGTGGCAAGGAAAGGAACTCAAGCAGGGTGCAAGTTCCTAGAGAAGCAACTGCCAAAAGCCCCACTGGAACCCATGGCAGTCAGGAGGAGGAAGGAGGGGGTCACCCAAAGGGGTGGTCGGAGCGGCTGGGAAGAGAGTCCTGCCGCAAAGGAAGCGACCAGGAGCCCCATCTGCAAAGCGCTGGTCAGGAGGTTAAGCAGGGAGGCTCCAAATACCAAGATCTGAAAGAAAGGAAGAGAGCCCAGAGGCTGCTCAGTGGCTCTTCACGCCTTCTCCGAGCTCAGCTGCCACCTGCACATTCTGCCCGGGTTCTCCCTCTGTAGGAGCCAAGTCTCCAAGACCAGAGGAACTGCCTTGGGAAGGGGGGGGGGGAATAAGCTGACGGCTCCCCCCCCCCCCCCAGTTTCTCTTGAGCCAAGTGAATTATTGGCAGGCCAAGCAGATGGAGGAAGAAAAATGGGTGCTTACCTATTTTTTATTTTGTATCCCAACTTTATTATTTTTACAAATAACTCAGGGTGGCAAAATATCCAACACACCTCCCTCCTCTTATTTTACCTATGAAAAGGCGAAAAGGGATCACCTCTTAAGAGGCTGATCCTTCAGCCAGTATGAATTGGTCAAGATAAACTGCACCAGAGCTCTTACCAGTTAGTGGGAACACTGGAGCCGGAATTTGCCTTCATTTGAGCAAAACATTTGGCAAGCAACCCCCCGTGGCATGCTGGTTAGGAAGTGACAACTGTGGGCTGGGTGGCATGGCCACGACGTGGGTTCAACTCTGGTGAGGAACTTGTAGTCGAAACATACATAGCAATAGCACGTAGGCTTATATACTGCCCCATACTTGGCAGCCTATGACCCCCAACAATCTGGGCCTCATTTTACCAACCTCGAAAGGACGTAACAACCTTGAGCCCATTGGGATCAAACTTCTGGTTGTGGGCAGAGTTGGCCTGCAATCCTGTGTTCTAACCACTGCACCCACCGGGGCTCCTATATCATCATTTTCACTGGTTCCTCATCAAACTGGAAAGAGGTCCTGGGTGGGGCTCCTCCACAGGATTGGTCCCGGCTCCTCTCCCCTCCAACATTTCCATTACCGATTTGGGTTGCTATAACCAAAACCTTTGCCTAAAGCAGGTGTTTCGAACCTGGCAACTTTAAGACTTCTAGACTTTAATTCCCAGGAGGAGTTCAAGCCCAGAAGTCTTAAAGTTGCCAGGTTTGGAGATCCCTGGCCTAAAGCAACCAAATTGTTTTGAAGATAAAACATAAATTTATGAAGTGTATTGACAGATGGTAAAATTTGTACCTCAGTGGGCACTGATGGTGTTGCCGAGTTTGGGAATGAAAATATCGACTAGAAAACACCCCGGCCCAGAGAGCATCCAGGACCCCACAGCTGTTAAGCATGCAAACAACAAACTGTGTGTACCAAATACCAACGAAGAGGTGGTTCTTTGTCGGGCAGCCCTGAACAAAAGCAAACCCAGAGTGTCCCTTGGGCCAACTCCATTGCCAGGCAAGACAAAGAGAAAGGGGCCGCAATTACAAGATGGCCTTGGGTTGCTCCTAATAAGCCCACCTGGTGACCTTCGATCTCTTCCTCCGAGGTCAGCATGCAGCCGCACTGGCTCTCTGAGATACAGCTGGCCAGGAATAGAAATGGTCGTTTGCCAGGGCCAATTCAGCTCCCTGTGGAGGTTTCCTGTCTGGGGCACTTCAAGCCCCTTTGCACTTAAAAGGGACGGGGGTGGGTGGGAATCTCAGAGGTTGATGATGACTGCAACTCATCTCGCTGTGTGGTGGTGGTGGGGTATCTTTTACCACCACAGGAGGAAGAAATCATGGGAATGCATGTCAAATAGGATGGCACAGCTAATTTCCTAGAAGGCAGAAATGCAACCCAAACAATCCAAATAGGCTGGAGTAGGTAAGAAAATGGCATTTTAAATTCTTTACTTAGGAAACAAACATGAAAAGGGCGAGCATAGAAGGGGCTCCCTGGGTTGGTAACCGTGTTTGTGAAGAAGGTTGTGGAATCCTTTGAAAGCCCCCCAAGTGAGGCAGAAGGTGCCGTATTAGGCAGAGCCTGTTCCTTGTCTTCTGCATTGGGCAGGCTCCCCTCCTGGGTTGAACCTTGGGGGTCCTGGTGGGGAGGCATTTGAGGAAGAGGGAGAGAAAGAGAGAGAGAGACCCTCCAAAACGCCCCTAGTAAACCAAAAGACCCAGCAGGCCTCAAAAAAAAAAAAAAAAAAGGCAGGTGTAATCTACAACATGCAGTGTCAAGACCGCAGCAGCCATAGGGCAAGCAGGTTTAGAAGACCAGCAGAATCCACCTAGGAACATCAGCAGGCAGAAGGCATGATGAAAACGCATTCGACTTCCGGTGGCGTTGTCAGCAACGGATCACACACCGTGATTGTGCGTGGCTTTGTTCCATGCTTATCCTGTTGGAGGGGTCCTTAAAGGACTGGATCCATCTGACCCACTTCATAGGGGAAGAGGGGGAGACAGTCAGCTGGGTTGAGAGGAGCCGCATCTCCCCTCCCTGGCTTGGTAAACTCCCCTAGAAGACAGGGAGAAGCCTCAGTCTTTAATGGCTGCTCTGAAGACAGGAAGCTGCCGGGACACAAGTTTGTGCTGGAGTGTGAAAGTGGTGAGCAGCGTGTAACTGGATAAAAGACTTTGAACATTCTTTTTTGATAACCCCAAAAAAGCAGAAAGGAGGAGCTCTCATTTAGAAGAGTGGTAGCAGCAAATGAGAAATAAGAGGAAAATATAAGGTAAAGAAAAAACTGGAAATAAAAGAATTATATGTAATTGGAAACTAAATTTGGAACAACATGTGGAATTGGACATTAATCAGGCACTGGATAAAATTCTGGATTTATTTGGAATTGATAAAATTGAATATTAATACTACGGAAAAGTGATTTAAAATAAAAGAATTTTAAGAAGAAAGTGATATAGAGCATCACTTATTTCCTTCTTTTATGTTTCTATGGAAAATTATTGGTTGTATAAACATGATCCCCAGAAATTTTATTTAAAAAAAAGGGATTATAGTAAAATATAAAAGAATGCAATACTTTGGGACTGTTGGAGGTTGATTGTGACAAGAAAACAGAAGAGAAAGTGAGATAAACAGGGATTTTTGACAAGGACTGTAACAGAAAAACTTGATCCTTAATAAAATAAAGAATAACTTAATAGACCAAAGAAATAAGCAAAGAATTTCAGTCGGAGCTCCAAAATGTGAGAGAGATGTTTAAAGAAAGAACGACACTGATGGAGATAATGCTGAGTAAACTAATGGCATCACAGCTCGCAGAAGAACAAAGGAAGTTCAGAGGGGACGAATTAAGAGGACAATAATAGCCTTGATGAGTATGAAGTTCTTCATACTCATCAAGGCTAGTATTTTCCTCTTTTAATTCAAATAACTGTATTTGGGCCTGTGTGTGTTGCTTTAATTTTTCTTAGATATACAATAGAGTCACAATGCAATACATAAATGACCTCTGTGATCATATCAAGAGCAAATGTGTTCTCTTCGCTGATGATGTAAAGCTATTCAACACCACAAACAATACTGCTACCCTTCAAAGAGACCTTGACTATGTATCAAAATGGTCAATCAAATGGCAACTTCAAATCTCAACAAATAAATGCTTTGTCTTACATATTGGCAAAAAAAAAATCAGAAAATAAAATACAGGCTGAATAGTCAAGACCTTGTTGGTGATCCAAACTCTGTCAAGGATCTTGGAGTATTCATCTCAAAGGACCTAAGTGCAAGAGCCCACTGTAACTACATAGCCAAAAAGGCGTTAAGAGTTGTTAATCTAATCTTATGTAGCTTTTTCTCTGGTAATATCACACTACTAACTAGAACATACAAAATATTTGCTAGAACAATACAAAACCTAGCTAAACACTTAGCAAAACAACTACAGCCCCATGCTGAAACCGCAGCTTCATATGTACAAAACTCATACCACTTCTTAGAAATGATCAAAGATGTACACATGGAACAAGAAGATCTGCTTGTAAGTTTCGACGTGGTTTCACTATTCACTCAAGTCCCGATAAAAGAAACTCTTGAAATCATCAAAAATAAATACCAACCAGCTAAAGACCTCATGGAACTAACAGAACACTGCCTAACCAACACATATTTCATATACAAAGGACAAAGATACAAGCAAATTGAAGGAGCCCCTATGGGATCACCACTCTCACCCGTCATTGCAAACCTGTTCATGGAAGAATTCGAATCCAGAGCCCTGGCTAATGCCACCCACAAACCCAAACTATGGCTAAGATACATCGATGACACATTTGTGATTTGGCCCCATGGAAAAGAAAACCTAAACAATTTCCTAACACACCTAAACAACACACACCCCAAAATCAAGTTCACCATGGAAACGGAAATAAACAAACAACTACCATTCCTAGATGTACTAATCTACAAAAGAACAGATGGCACACTGGGACACACCATATACCAGAAGAAAACACACACCAACCGCTACCTCAACGCCCAATCCCACCACCACCCAGCACAGATAAATTCCGTGGCTAAAACACTAATCACCAGAACCAAATGCCTGGCAGATAAGACACATATAAAGACTGAACTATGCACCCTGACTGAAGTATTGACAGCCAATGGCTTCCACAAAAACAAAATCACCAACTTGATCCACAAAAACACACCAAGACATAACAGAGACCTAGAAGACCAACAGATCTATGGAACAGCTGTCTTGCCCTACATAAGAGGTACCACAGATAAAATCAGTAAGATACTACACAGGCATCACATCAAGACTGCCTTCAAAACAGACAAAAAAATAGCCGCCATCCTGAGGAACCCCAAAGACAAAATTGACCTGGAAAACCAAGGCATATACGAAATTCCCTGTACATCATGCCCGGCCACATACATTGGACAGACCAATAGAAGAATAAGTACCCGCCTAGAGGAACACAAAAATGCAGTAAAAAAGCTGGAACACACCTCCTCACTAGTCCAACACATGAAAACCACAGGTCACAACATCAACTTCAATGGCACTAAAACCCTGGCCACTATAGAAAACCCCAGCCACAGAATCATCAGAGAAGCCATAGAGATTGAAATAAGACCTGACAGCATGAATAGAAGAGATGATTCCACCAGACTGTCAATCATTTGGAAGCCAGCACTCTCAAATAGAAAGATCTCCACGCCACAAGCCAGGCAAACACCTGGGCAAAAACAGACTCCCTCTGATGCCTCCAACCCAAACACCCCCCCACCAGGCACCCAGGTGAAACCCAGCTTGCTAATGGATAGCAGCCGTCCTTTCACACGAAGCCAAGCTGCACTGAGAGCCTCCAACACAGGAACAGAGTGTAGCCAGCCAATCAAAGCCACAAAACAGACAGAAGAAACTAGAAACACCAATCAAAGAAACTCCAAGTCCAATAAACACAGACCAAGACTCTCAACTAATCAGGATGAAGAAAAAACCATCCTGGCACAGCAGTAGGCTAGCCCCAAACTGAAACTTAAAACTGAAACAGCTGTGAAAGTCTGACTCACAGACCAACACAATACAGAAGCATCTGATGATGGCAGATCAGATTCTGCCGAAACGTTGCTACAACTTTAAAAGCACAACTACAATGATGTGGGATAATACCCAAAGGAAGCTGAACAGCATGTGTGTGTGTGTGTGTCTATTTATATAGGGGAATGGAAATGTATTAAAATATATAGAAAAAATTTGGATAAGTGGTAAGGTAGAAAAAATATTAATGATTATAAGGAGAATGAAATGTATTAAAATATATAAATTTTGGCTAAGCACAAAAAGGGGAAATATGATTATTAATGATTAAGAAAAAGTGAAGAAATGAGATATATTAAGTCATTTTTGCGATTTTAGGGGGGGTACTTTAAAACATGTTTTAAAATATACAGTTGATTAATTTATGTTAATATATTTAAAGGTGGGGAATGAATTATTTAATTAGTTAGATTGAGGAGATATAGCATGTGGATCCTAAATATATTGGTTTTGTCTTATTTTTGCTCTTTTTAGATTGTTTATTATATAATTGGTTTAGGAAAAATTAAGGATAAGAATGATGTTTAATCTTAAATAAAATAGGTGGTAAGCTAAAAATGGAAATAATAGGGGACAAAGAACTGGAATCTATGTGATATTGAATTAATGAATTGAAATATGAAATGGAAACTTATTTAAAGATGAGTGAAATGGATAATATGAGATGATATAAGATTGGTGGTAATGAAAGTACGATTATGTTATAATCTGGAATCATGTTGCCACATAAAGAGGTATGTAAAAATTAAACAATTAAAAACTTTTTGGGAAAAAAGCGCATTCATTGCACAACATGTTGACAGGCGTGGCCATCCTGTCAACTGGGAAACTGTGAGACCGTCCTAAGCCAAGTCCAAAAAGGGAATTCCTGGAAGGCGGCACTCTTGACCAATTGGCCATCGGTGGACACGTAGACATAAACAACATCTACCTACTGTATATAAAAGGGACAGTCAACAAACCCCAAAAGGGAACAAAATGACCAAACACCTCCCCACCCCTACCAACATCTAGACGAGCGTGGATTAAGATTGAGTTTAACCTCAGACCAACAACCAAGAAGTAAACAAAACCCCAACCTACCAAGCTAGGGGAACAGCAAACAGCCCGGCCACAGAGCCTCTGAGGTCTGCCCCTCCCGCCTGCAGGGCAAGTCATGAGAATACAAAAGGAGAGCAAACCCCACTCCCCCTTCTAGCCCTGGTGATGTTGCCTAGTTTGGGGGACGAAACGTCTGCAAGACAACCCCCTGGCTCAGGCAGCACCAGCACCCTTGGCCACGTCCAGTCCTCCGATTCCAGGAAGGCCCTGGCCAGAGCCTCTTGGAGTCCGGCGGGCAGTGGGGGCTCCCCATTCAAGAAAAGGCCCTGCTGGATGGGAGGGCTCCCGAAAGGAAGCTGCCGGGGGCGAGGTAAAAGCGCCCAGGTCCATCTGCCCTATGAACCAAGCAGCTACCCCGGGGGGGGGGGGGGGGGGTCTGCAAAGAGCCTGCCCTGCTGGGGGGGGGGGGGGGGTCTTCCTTCGCTGAGGGGGGCGGGCCAGGCGCAAGAGAGCCCCGCCCACAGCTCAGGCGAGGAATCTCCCCCGGCTGGATGGCTCTGTGAAGCTGGGGGGGGGGGGCGGGGGCGGCGGCGGCCAGTCCCGGGTCTCTTGGGCCCCAGGCTCCCTGCCTGCTCCGCTCCTCCCCTCCTGGTCTGGCTGGAAGTTCCCCGACAGGGTGAGCCTCCCTCTTCCAAGCCCGGGAGGCCTCAGCTCAGCTTCCCAGGCCGGGCGCTTGGCCGGGGGTCGCGGCCAGGGGAAACCGGCCGTGCCCAGAGGCCGCAGGGGCCACGTCGGGCACCCGGAGCCAGGCTCCATCCCCGGAGCTCAGCCGGGCAAAGGGCCCAGGGACTCTCGGGAGGGCAACCACCCGCCTTGCGGAGGCCCGAGACTCAGCCCGAGCTTTTCTCTCGCGGTTCGGGCGAGAAGGAGCCGAGGCGGGAAACGGGAGGCTCCCCTCCCCGGCCGGAAGCGCCTCCCGCGACCCCTCAGCCCCCCAAAAGCGGCGTCGGAGGAGGGGCGAGGAAGAGGCCGGGTCCGCGCAGGCGCCGTCGCCCCCGCCCTCCGTCCGATGCCCGGGGCTTTTCTGGGCAGCCGCCGCTGGCGGCTCCGCTCTGCGGCAAAGCCGACAAGGCCGACCCGCGTCCCCGCCCTCACCTGCCCGGCCGGGCCGCTGCCGGGCTCCGCGTCGGGGGGGCGCCGCCTCTCGCCCGCCAGTCGGTGCCGGGAACGCGGCCGGGCTGCCCAACTGCCGCGGCGCTGGGGCTCCGCCCGGATCGTCGGCAGGGAAAAGCGCTGAGCCGGCAGCTTGGTCCCCTGCGCAGGCGCAACAGCCCCGGGACTGCGCCCGCCCGCCCGCCCGCCGGCCCCGCGGCCTCGGCAGAAGGCGGGAGTTTGGCCCCGGCCCTCTTCCCGGGCGGAGGCCTCTCGGCGAGCTGCGTTCCCGGTGAGGGAGGGGAGAAACGACCCCGTTAGAACGGGGGGGGGGGGAGGGAGTGGGAAATGGCCATTCCCTGCAAAGCGACAGGAACCGAAGTTCTCCGACAGGATGAAAACGGATCAGACCTATCTGCCGTCCTGTTGAGCCGTTGCGAATTGTGAGGCGTGATTTTGCAAAGGACGGAGCGTTGATAGCATAGGAACATTTGGACACAGAAGGAGGAAACCGCGAGCAAGAGGGAAGTGAACGTAGCCGACGCGCGGAGACCTCAGAGGTGCATCAGGACGGTGGAAAGCGACTCAGAAAGGCAGGCAGCCGTGAAAGGCGTGCAGAAGGGCATCAAAAGGAGGCCGAGGAATTTCAGGGCCACTGGCCCATCGCAGTCTTGACCGGACCAGTGACAGCAGGCTCGTTGCAATGGTTCCTTACAGTAAGTTGTCTTGTGATGGCTGTTTATGTCCCAAATTAGGAGCAAAATGGACCTCAAAGTCAGAATTGTTCTCTTGTGTTGCTGTCTTTTGTTTCTTCCATTGGATCTGTCCACAACAGCAGGAAATGAAATGGCGCCTCCGCTCTCGTCCTCTGGGATCTGGCCTGACCCTCTTCTCTCCTGCCCTCTGAGCCCAAGGAGAGGAGCACGTCTCTGGGTGCTTGCAGGGAGCTCCTCCTGCTTCATTCCTCCCTCCCCGATAAACCTTTCCACATGGAGGAGTGCATGGCTCAGAAATGTTTCATGGATCAGAGTGTGTGCAGTCAAACTGTTGTGGTGGCCACTCCAACACAGATCTGGAACACAGCGACTAGGATGAAAGGAGCCCAGTTGGGCTGATGGGCCCTGCTTTCCTTCCCCTGGCATTCTCTTGTAGGCTCCATTTGGTTTGACTCCTTTCCAGAAGCCCTCCGTATTTCTGCCTGGGATTAGCGACCCCTCCAGGAAGCCTTGCCCAATCCCGAATGTACTTACAGACTGTTTTACGATTTGTTTAGCTTGATCTTTTATGATCAAAGGTCAGATCATCAAAATTGCAGCACAGAAAAACAAAATGTGCCATTGTCCACCGAGGAAAGTGCACAGTAATAACACAAATTAAAAAGTAAGGATGCTGGACCCACAAAGCCAAGAGTCGCAGCACGTCCCCGGCAACTGTTGTCGAATTGCGCTTGTGTCGTGCGGATTGCACACTCATCGTGACTGGCATCGAGTCCAGGTTCGCCTCTTCTTCTCCCTGGGGGCGAACGCAGGTGCTGAGAAAACCGCTCAAATCTCTCTGGAAAACGCGCCGCCCACAAGCTCAGCCTGGCAGCCTCCGGGGCGCCTTTGGGGACCGAGGGGAAATGGGCGGAGGTGGGCTTGAAAACGCTTCCCTCCCTCCGGAGGCGGCGGCGGCGGCGGCGGCGGCGGCGGCAGGCAGGCAGGCAGGCAGGCAGAACAGGAGGAGGCCGCCAGTCGGGCCGCGGACCGTCCACGCCACGCGCGCCAGCCCCGCCTCCGCCTGAGGCACCGGCGCCCCGGCAGCCGGTCGGGCTTCTCCACATCCGGGCGGGGCCTCCGCCTGGGAACCTGGGGAAGGGCGGCGGAGAGCAGCCGCCCCCCCGGAAGGCTGGGCGGTCGCGGAGGGAGGAAGGCAGCTGCGGCGCCGCCCCTTCTCGCTCGCGGGCAGGTTTCGCTTTCCTCTCCCGCGGGGCTGCCGCTGCCAGCCCTTCCGGACTCCCTCGCTCTTTCGGGCGGGCGCTTGGGCCTTTCCCATGGCGGCCGTGGCGGTGCTCGGGGTCCCCTCGGACGTGGCCGATGAGCTGCTGGTGTTTTACTTTGAGAACCGTCGGCGGTCGGGCGGCGGGCCGGTGCAGAGCTGGCGGCGGAGGGGCGGCCGCGCCACGCTAACTTTCGAGCGGCCCGAAGGTGAGGAGGCCCTCGGCCGGCGGGCAGAAACGCTTCCGGCCCCGGCGCTCTGCCCGAGGGGGAGGCCGGCAGCGCCCAGGCTTTCCCCGAGCGGCTGCCCTCTCAGCAATGCCTGCCCGCCGCCCGGGTCCCCTCCCTGGGCCGTGCGCCGCCTGGCCTCGGGCGGCCCACGAAGGCCCGGCCGAGCTGAGCCGCCGCTCCCAGCGCAGAGAGCCAGGGACCTTCGGCTGCAGAGTCCGCGTGTTCCGGGGCGGGGC
>BLBF01000336.1:2628311-2657970 GCA_015471245.1 Laticauda colubrina
GCAGCGCCCACTGTGCCCGGGACGCAGGGGGCTGGGAGGCCGGGCCTTTCCTGCTCCAGCCTTGCCCAAACAGGGGGCTGGGCCCTGGATGGGACTTGGCTGCTCGCAGAGGCCTGCCTGGGGTCTGCCCAGGCCTGTCCCTGGGAGCGGCTTGGCTGGCCATGGGGGTGAGGACCTTCCTCCTGGAGCTCGCCCGCCTGCTGGTCCCCTCCCTCGCAGATGCCCAGAGGGTCCTCTCCAGAAGCGACCACGCCCTGCAAGGGGTGCAGCTGACCGTCCAGCCCGCTGCTCCTCGGGATTACGGGAAGGTCATCCTCCAGGGCCTGAACCCACAAAGCAGCCTGGAGCTGGTGGAGCTCTTCGTGGAGCACCTGCTGGATTGCGAGAGGGACGCTTACTCCATCTGCCGCAGCCCTGCCGGGGACCAGGCGCTGGTGCAGCTGCAGGCGGTGCTCAGCCACCCAGGTACTTGTGGAGCTCTCCTCCATTCAACACGCGGCCGGCTGAGCCTCCTTAGGCTCCCTCCCAGGTGGGCCCCCGGAGGGCCTTCCTGCCTCCCAAGTGGGGTTGCCACCAGGTGCCTTGGGCCTCTTCTCTGCACCTGCTCCTGTACTCTGCCCCCTTCCCCGAGAAACACCAGCAGGGGCAGATACCAAAAGGGCAGGAAATCCACTGCCATGCCCAATGTTGCGGTCCTGCTCCAAGCTACATCACGTAGCCTGCGGCTTTTGGCTAGCTGGGATTGTGTGCCCACCAGGAAGGATCCTGCATTATGAGTTGGCCATCATCTGCCAGGGATTCCTGGCTTCGCTGGGCCTGAAAACTAGCCTCTGGCCTCCAGTTGTGCCATCAGTTTCCAAAGGAGGGAGGAAGGTTAGCTGGCTCCCCCCTTGGAACCTCCAGAGAAGCTGAATGGGAGATCCTTTGCCAGCAATCTGGCTTGAGGGAGTGTGTGTGGAAAGAACAGTGGGCAGTTCCTAGGGCAAAGCTGAAGGGCAGCCGCTTGTCTTCGTTGGCTGCCTCGACTTGGTACCTCGGCTTCCCTGACAGAATTCTTGGCGCTGGCGGATCGTGTGCAAAGCCGGCTGCTGGACGGGGCCAGCCTGGTGTTGGACTGGGTGGAGCAGACAGACAGCATCCTGGTCCGGAGTTCCCACGACAGCCAGCTGCAGCCAGAGGTGCTGACCCTCTACTTTGAGAGCAGGCGGAGTGGCGGAGGCCGTGTGCAGGCAGTGCGGCTTCTCCCGGGGGGCATGTTGGCCGTGGTCTCCTTTCAGGACTGCACAGGTGAGGGCTGCTCGAGACACATCTCCTGGCTCCACTTCTGAGGGGTGCCAAAAAGGCTCCTCTCATCCTGCTGCCTTCCTTTCCCGCAGTGGTGGATCGGGTGCTGAAGCAGCCCCACCAGCTCCCAGTTGGCAACCTGAAGGTCTCCCCTTACTATGACTTCCTGGAGCCCCCGGAGGCAGCGGCAGAGCTGCAGGCGGCAGGAGCTGGCGTGGCCCTGCCCACCACCCTTCCTGTTGCAGAAGCAGCTACAAGGCGACTGCTGCAGTCCACGGGCGTCCTGCAGGAGCTGGGGGCCTCTGCTCCTGAGTGCATTCTGCGCTGCGAGGAGGCTGGGCTACACATCTCGGGTGGGGATCCGACTCAGCGGCAGCAGCTGCGGGAGCACATCCAGGCCGCCTTGCATGCGGTGGTGCAGGAGCGGCTGCCCTGCTCAGCCTGGGTGCTCGAGTTCCTGCAGCCGGCAGAAGTGCAGGAGCACCTGGTGGAACGGCTTGCTGAGCACGGGGTGGGCGCCTGCTACCTTCCCAGTGCAGAGGAGGTGCTGGTCGTGGCCCTGAAGCCTTCTGTGGCTCAGCTCGCTGCTTCCCTCCTGGACTCCTTTCTCAGCTCCATCTCCCTGCCCTTGTCCGAGCGGCAGCTGCTGGCCTTGGCATCCCCACACTGGGCCCAGGTGCAGGCAGGACTGCGCTGCTGCCTCGTGCGTCTGGCTGAGGATGGGGAGCACCTGGAGGGCCTCACCCTTCCTGGCCTGGAGGAGGAGAACGTAGCTGAGCTGAAGCGAGGCCTGCAGGACTGCCTGCCAGATGAGGTGCTGGTGACCACAGAGCCTGGCCGTCTTCGCTACCTTCAGCTCCATCGCCATGAACTGCTGGCTGGTTTGGCTGATGTCACACTGCTGCCCCTGGAGGGAGCCGAGGTTACGGGCTTGCGGGTAAAAGGGGGCAGCTGCTGTGGGGGCCTTCCACGTCCTATCCACAACACACGGGGTGCCAGGCACTTGCCAGTTCTGCCCTCCTTCAGTGTTCCCTCTCATACTAGTTGCCACGAGTCCTTGGGCGCTGGGCTCATGGCCTACTTCCGTGGCCAAAGAAGAGGGAGGGGGTCAGATCCTACTTTTGCCAACCTTTTGTCAAGCAAAACAAGTGAGCCTGAGGAAACGGGCACGGTGTCTCTTTTGTGCAGCTGAGCGGTGATACTTGGGCGTGTCGAGCCGCAGCTGACCTCCTGCAGAGTCTGCTCTCTGCCATCCGGGTTCGGTCTGTGGTGCTGCATCTGCCTGGTATGAGCCGCTTCTTGCTGGAGGAGCGCGGCCAGGCCATCCTGCAGGGCCTGGAGAGGAGCTTCTGCTGTGCCTTTGGGCTGGAGAACCTTCAGTGGCACTCCCCAGAGACCCAGGTGCGTACCCTGGAGGAGGGGATGGGGCTTGGGAAGTGCAGTGGGCCCAGAGGCTGGAGGGGGGGAGAGAAGAAGAGCTTGGAAAGTGGGGGTTGCCTCTGAAGGGCCTCTCCCCCACCACCAGCACAAGTTGGAGACTTCACAGGAGCCCATTGCCCTCGTGTGCCGGCGGGATTCCCTGCATGGCCTCAAGCAACAGCTGAAGAGCCCAGTTGAGGCGGCCGACCAGCCATGCGAAGCTGACCTGGGTAATGCCTGTACCTGGAGGTGAAGGACAGCCAAGGCTGCCCACCATCCCCTTCCTGGTCTAAGGTTGCAGCTCGGGGTGGGGTTGGGGTAGTTTCAGGGTTCCCCCTTTCTGTGCAGGTCTACCTTACATTGCGGCTTCCCTGCTCAGCTGGGTCCCCCTCCTGTTGCAGAAGAGATCAAGGGCCTGCTGGCTGCCCTCCAGCCTCCCCGGATGGCCCTTCCTGCAGCAGGGCAGGAGGGGCAGACAGCCACAGCCGTGGAGCCATTGGTGGACGTCCCTCCCGCCTTCGAGCAGCAGACCAGCTTGGCTGACCTCGACGTAATGGAAGAAGGGCCCTTGCCCATCCCAGGCCCCATTCCAAGCACAGCATTGGAGGAGGAGGAGGCCGAGCTGCTCCTGGCCATCCAGCAGTCCATGGACAGCGCTCGGCAGGAAGTGGAGGAGCTGGCGCGTGCCACAGAGCTCTCTCTGCGCTCTGAGCAGGAGCAGCCATCCAGTCCTGATGCCGACATCCTGTCTGTCATAAAAGCCTCCCTGGAGGCAGCGGCTGCAACCCGTCTGCAGGTTTACACCACCTTGGAGGAGGAGGAGGAGGCAGAGGCCGTGGTGCAGGAGCTGGAACATGCCCTGGGCATGCAGGTGCGGGAGGAAAAGGTGCAGAATGAGGCCCTCTTGTCCCTTCCCGCTCTCTGCCTTGACTACCTGGCCTACCTGGAGAGGAAGCATGCGGTGAGAATCACGCTTGCTGGCCCTGTAGCCACTGTGTCGGGCTTCTTGGACTATCCTGTGGCCGCTACCCGAGACCTCGCCCTGCTGCTGGCTCGGCTGCTGCATGTGGGAGTGGCCATGGGCAGTGGGGATGCCCGCTGGGTCCGGTGGGAGCCCTCGGAGCAGGGCTTCCCCACCCCCTATTCGGCCCAGGCCAGTGCCCTGCTGGAGCAAGCATGGTGCCGCGGCCACAAGCGCATGGAGGTGTTCTTTGATGGGCGGCCTTTTGCTGTGGACTTTGAGCGGATGGAGGAGTATGACGTTGGCAGTGGCTGCACTCTGCCCATTGGCCGCACCGAGCTCCAGCCTCCACTCGCTTCTCCAGGTAGATGCCCTGCACATGTGCCCCATCCAGTGGGTTCCTGGTGCCCCTGTTGTGGCAGCACAGGCCTCCCTGGGCATGCAGAATGGGCCCCCCTGGCCTGGGGGTGCAGAGCAGCTGTTCCTCCATGGTCTGTGTTTCTCTGCATCCCTGCTAGACCCCCCAGCTGAGGGTGAAGTGAAGCTGCTCCTACTGGCGGAGGACTCCGCAGAGTTCCAGCCAACCGTCCAAGGCTTCTACGACACGCTGGGCGGCCTTCACAGCCATCTCTGCATCGTCAAGGTGGCTGTTTGTCTCTGTTCCCTTCAGCGGAGGGGCAGCCCTCTCTGGCCGTGAGGCTGGGTGGTGGGGTCTCAGCCAGGTCCAGAGGGGCGGGTGTGGGGCTCTGAGGAGCAGAAGACCCCTAACCAGGTCAGTTGGAGTTCTATTTGCTGCGTTTCGGATTCTTGCTTTCACGTGGGGTTGTTCCCTTGTGCCACACCTGGAGAGGACCTCAGTTCTATAGGTCCCCTCCTTGGCATCTGCCCCTGCTGTGGGTTCAGCGGACACCCTGCCTTTGCCCCACAAGTCCCCTCTGGAAAAGCCGGGCTGGGAAGGGCTGCTGAAGAGCAGTGGGGGAGCGGGGGCCCTTCCAGGATGTGCTGCCTCTTTCTGTGCTGGCGGTTTGGCCCTGCTGGTAGGGATGTCGGCCGGCCTCCTCTGTCCCAAGCCCCTGCCAAGCCCCCCTCTGGGGAGCCCTCTCAGCCTTGCGGAGAGGCCCTCGCCTGGTCTCGCAACTGGGGCACAGCCCCCCCTTTCCTTGCAAAGGGCAGTGATCCAGGACTGGCCCAGCTTGACTCTGCCATTGGCACCCCTGGCTCAAAGGATGAGGGATAGGAATTCCTCCCCTGCCCGCCCGCCCCAGTTCCTCCGAGCTGCCCCTCTTTGGGGCTACTTCAGAGCAGAGATGGAGCTGGGGTCCCTGCATGAGAAAGGAGAGAGGGGTCCTTGGAGACAGCCCAGGTTTGGGGTCGAGTGGGCCCTAAGCCCTATGCGCCCAATGGGGCAGGAAGGGAATGGAGCTGGGTGTGGGGCTGACTCGCCTGCCTCCCTGCTTTGCAGCTAGAGAAGGTGATGCACCCGCTGCTCTACCAGCAGTACCAGCTGAAGAAGGCTGCCATGGAGAAGGCCTGCGGGCACCGGGCGGTGGAACGAATCCTGTACCACGGCACAACAGAGGAGTCCAGCCATGAGATCTGCCAGCACGGCTTCAACCGCAGCTTTTGTGGCAGGAATGGTCAGTGACTGCGTGCAGAGGGACCCCTCCTTGGTGGCTCCTAAAGGGGCATTCTCGTGGGGGGCAAGGGGTTGTCCTGGGGATGTGTGCCCATATCCAAGAAGCACACACTCCCAAACACACTCGCCGCAAAGAAGCCACACCAGAAGTGAGAGCGGCTGCAGCAGCCACGTTGGTGCCCTTGGTGGGAGGGGGCAGGAAGGGGACTGGCAGCAGCTGGAGAGGCTGAATTGGGTGGGGGGAAGGGCTGCACAGCTGGAGAGGATTTCTGGGCACTGCGCTGCCAGGAGGCGGCTTATAGGTGACCAGCACCAGTCAGTGCCCAGCCAGTCTCTGAGATGGAGAGAAACTGGGCAAGATGGTGCCAAGGTTGCTTTTTGGCATTTGGCCTCTTGGAGGGGCTGTCGAAGGCTGCATCAGCTACCGGCTGGCCTTGCTTCCTCTTCGCGCCCTGAAGGGATGGGAGGGGCAGCGCCCCACAGCTTCATATGTGTGAGATACTGCACGTTATTCTGTTCTTGCATGCTGTGTTTTGGTGTCAACCTTCGCTTTGCACGGCTCCCTTTGCACTTTGTTCAAATTTTGAAACCTTCGTAGGGCTTACAGTCTCCGTAAATGTCCATTAATTTGTAGAAGGTTATTCACCGCATTCCTGTCTGTCTGGATGCTTCTGCATATTTTCCACGCGTTTCCCTTCTCCATGCCTCCGTTGACTGAACGGCTTCTTTCTCCACCCATTTCCAGCCACGCAGTACGGCCACGGCGTCTACTTTGCAGTCAAGGCGCATCTCTCGGTGCAAGAATGCTATTCGCCTCGCAGCCCCGATGGCAACAAATATGTCTTTGTGACCAGGACGCTGGTGGGGGATTACACAGTGGGCAATGCGAGCATGCGAGCCCCTCCCCTGCGGGAAGGAGATGCCACCCTCCGGCGGTACGACAGCACAGTAGACAACCCAAAGAATCCCTCCATCTTTGTCATCTTCAACGACACACAGGCCTACCCCGAATACCTCCTCACCTGTCGGTGGGTGGACCCAAAGGGGAGGCCTCCCCGCACTTCCTGGTGAAGACCGGCTGGTTTCCTTGGGGGGGGGGGGGGGGCTCCTGAGCAGACAAGGGCAGAACTGAGAAGGGCAACAGGGCATGGCAGTGGGAGCAGTCCACGGAGGGCAAAGCATGGCGGTGCCCATAAGAGACTCGCCGTGCCCCCTTCCTTGAAGGTGGGCCTCAGGCCCCGGGGGCAGCGCCTGGAAGACTCCCTCACCGAGGTCCCCTTCCAGGCAGCCCCAAGGATGATTGGGTCACCCAAGGCACACACTGGGATGTCCTGCTCTTCAAGTGCTTCCCCCCCCCCTTGTTTTTCTTTTTTTAAATAGCTGTTTTTTTCTTTAAAGTTACAGACATGAATAAAAATAAAGAACTTGAGTGTGTCTGATTAAGATTAGTTATAAAACTGCTAAACCCCAAGAGCAGGATTTTACAATCGATTGATGTGCAGATGACCATATTCAGTTGTTAGAAGAAATTGAGCCTTGACCACTCAGAATGAAAAAGGTTTTTTTATTGTCAAGGGGCAGAGTTGGTGAATTCCATCTTAAAACCTCCCATGATTGCATCCTTCCTTCTTTTGTAACAGAATGCATTGGAAGCCTGCAAACTACGTGAGTTCCAATTGCTGAGATAAAATTGAACATTCAGTTCTCCCCCAAACCTTTAAAATCCTGTTTTCAATTGTAAATTTTTGAATAGCATTAAGAGCATGTTATTTTTTCCTTCCAATCAATTTCTTCTTGTGACTGGAATTGATCAACCAGTTTGTTGCCCCATCCTGGCATTGTGGGTGGAGAGAATATGACTGGCCCAAGGTCACCCAGCCAGTTTTCAGGCTAAGGACTAGAACTCACCATCTCCTGGTTTCTAGCCTTCACTACTCAACCAAACTGGCTCTTAGATGTCGTAGTATTCAATTCTAGCACTTTAATAAGAAAAAATAATGTTGCTGGGCTGTTGGTTTGCTTCCAGAAAATCCTGTTGTGTATTCAATATTTCTGAGCTTTCAGTGGCTGCTAAAGCATCCAGACAAAGCAGAAGTGTTGCTATTCAGCTGATTTTGGTAAATAGTCTCATTTATTTATTTCAATTTGAACACTGCCCATCTTTCTTCTCTGGGCAGCTTACAACGTCATAAATAAGAGAATAAAACAATTACAGGGTTAAAAGACTAAAACATCAGATCTTAAGAGGTAAAACATTAAAATGGATAAAAAGAGCCAATGGGTGGAAAGGGTGAGATCCTGTAGCAGTCCACTAGCCATAATATTAGTCATAATAGCCAATAATGTCTCTTCTGTGTTCTTAGAAACATGGTTTGCTCCTCCGTTGATGAAGAGTAGCTGCCATTTTCTATCCAGGTTTTCTCCTTCCATCTTGAAAGAAAGGGCTATTTCTCAGGGAAACCCTATGACCAGGGTTGGTTTCTACCCCCGTGGGGGTCTGCCTCAGCTGCTGGAAAGACCCAGAATTCCTCTGGCAACTGAGCCAGACCTTGCCAGGGTCCCAGACTGCCAGGCCCCTGGCGGTTGTGCCATTGAGGGACTGGCAGTCTTGGACCAAGAACTAAGGAGAAACTTGATGACAACCCGTGGAACAGCTTGCCTCCAGAAGTTCTGGGAGGTCTTTAAGAAGCCATTTGTCCAGAATGGTGCAGGCTCTCTTGCTTGGGTGGAGGGTTGGAATGGAGGACCTCCGAGGTCCCTTCCATCTCTATTTTTCTATTCTGTTATTCTTTCTACGTGTCCCATCAAGTGCAAAGGAAGCCTGGAATGGCATAGGATCTCTTGTCATGGACGGGGCTGGACTAGAAGACCCAGACCCCTGCCAATGCTGTTCTGTGTTCAATTCCAAGAGAAAGCAGACAAGCAGGAACCACTTGAGGCGATGAGAGTGAAGGGGTCTCCCAACGAAGGAGCCAAAACTGGAGGAGGAGCTCGGAGCCACCTGGGAAGGGCCAGAATGAGTCAGGGAGGAAAGGTGGAGGTGAGCTCCACAGCTAGAGGGGCAAACGCCAGCCGAGATGCTGGGGCCAAAGGAGCTGGTGGGGGCACCATCATGGAAAAGAAGAGCAACTCTGCTCTCCGGCTCTCTGCACACAGCGGAATAGCCAAGGCACCTAGGCTTACATGCCACTTCCCACTGCTTTCCAGCCCTCTAAGTGGTTTACAGAGTCAGCATACGGCCCCCAGCAATCTGGGTCCTCATTTTCCACCTCGGGAGGATGGATGGCTGAGTCAACCTCAGGCCAGTCAGGACTGAACTGGCAGTCGGCAGAATTGGCCTGCAATACTGCGCTCTGACTCCTGCGCCAGCACAGCTCTTTGTGAAGCCGATTTGTGTGGCCCAGGCTAGGAAGGAGCTCAGCAGGGGAGGGTGCAGGCCAGAAAGGATGCGGAAGGGACCCCTTGGCTAAGCCAGATGTGGCCAGTCCCCGATGAAATACGCCCCAGCAGGCTGAAGGGCAAAGAGCTCCGCCAGGGGTCTTGGGAGAATCCTGCAGGCCCAGGAAGATGCCAGGGGATGGAAGGCCAGCCAGCGGGACTCCGCTCTTCCAGCAGGAAAGAGGATCCTCTCATGATGGGTCAGTGACTCAAAAACCGGACAGTGTTTTGGAGCAGATAAAAAAGGAGGCCATTCGCGAGCACTTCCAACACAAACACGATTGCCAAAAGCGGCTTTGTAAAATAAAGAGGCCGACAAAGGCTAGCTATTATGAAAGGAGCTGTATGGAAGGGATTCTACCTGGTCGGGCCAGTTCTATCCAACCGGTTGTTACGATTCTGTGCAGTTGGAGAACCAGTAAGTTACGCCTCTGGCTGGCCCCTCCCCGCCCTTCCCCACCCACTCACTTCTTACCTGGCATGCACACCATCCAACTTGCCTCCTTGTCCCTTCGCCTGATTTTGGGTAAGTTGCCATTTTTCCCTCTTTTTTTTCCCCAACCATCAGCTGTGAGGGGATATTGAGCTAGAAAGCAGGAAATGGTTGGATTTCTTGCTTTCTAAGAGCAGAGCTGAATCTTCCTTAGGACTGAAGCTTCTATTTTTTGAGTGCAGACTCAGGCAATAGATTGCAGAAAGGTAGATCTCTCAGTGAATCTGTGATTCTGCAAGCAACTCAATCTGCCTGCCTGCTTTGCCTGATTTTGGATAAAAATTGTTTTTTTTGTAAAAAAATTCAATATTTACATAAACATTTACAATATTTACATACAAGTCACGCCCAGCCAGTCATGAGACCACCAAGCCATACCCAGTCACCAAATCAAACCCACAAATTAGGCCACGCCCACCAAACTAGTTCAATTCAAATCCCACCCCTGGTTGTGTGAATATAATCAGGCATGGGACTCAAATTTCTGTTCTGTGGTGTGTGGCTTAATTTGTGGGCGTGGCTTAGGGTCACATGGCTGGGGGGGGCAATGGCTTGGTGGTCATGTGTCTGGGTGGGCGTGACCAACTCAATGTCACTCACATCAAGGGGTGCCTTGCCTGGCCCCTCCCCTCCCAGCCATTCCTTCCCACCCCCAGCCTCCACTTTTCCATAGTTGTGCAAAAATGTTGTTCACCTCTTTTTGACGTTATCGTCTACATACTATGGACGGACTTTCACGGGTCCCTGAAAGGAGGACATGGCTCACATGCTTTGCCCAGGAGGGGGATCGGCTTTTAGGGGGGGGGAGTGTGTTTTCCAAAGCACCAGGAGGCAAACCAGAAGACATGGGTGGAAGCTGAACAGAGGGAGAAGCAAACTAAGACTCCGGAGAAACTTCTCTCTGACAGCGAGAACAACTGACCAGGGGAACTGCTTGCCACCAGAAGTTCTGGATTCTCCAACGCTGGAAGGTTTTATCAAAAGACTGGACGGCCATTTCTCTGAAATGGTATCGAGTTGCCCCCAAAGTCCCTTCTAAGTGTCAATCTGTTACTCTGACACCTTTCCCAGGACCTCTACTCAGAGTTTGGCATCCTCATTTAGAGTTTTCCTGCCTGAGCAGGGGGTTGGACTAGAAGACCTCCAAGGTCCCTTTCAACTCTTGTCAAACATACATGTATTTATGCTCTGGACTGTAGACATGTAAACGCTGAAAAATACCTGGGCAAAAGAAAGGCAGTAAAATCACTCTCGGTGTAGGGACAGTGTAAAATATTAATATATGATAAATAATGGAACAATTAAAAATAATAGCACAGAGTTTTCTCTCACTCCCCTCCTTTCCTTTCTATTTATTTCCCTTTCTTTCTCTCCCTTCCTCTTTCTTTTTCTTTCTTTCTCTCCCTTTCTTTCTTGCTCTTTCTTTCCTTCTCTCTCTCTCTTACACACACAGACACACACACACACACACACCTGGTCTGGGATGAACTGAATGATCCGGTAATCTCCACTCAGCAGCGAGTGGTGGGAGAAGGAAGAAAGGGGGGGGGGCAGCATGTGGTAGCAGCAGCAGGACCTTGAGCACCCCCCCAGCCCTCCCAAAGCATCTCCGCAGGCAGCAGAGGCGATGGACCTAGCTGCCTCCCATAAAGCAGCACTGTTGCCCCAATGCCTCCGCTGCCTCCGTCCTCTTTCTTTCATTTTGCCCCTGGGAGAAGCGGGTGGAGGCAGCTGGATCCGCTGCCCTACCAGTTGGAGCACTGCTGCTCACTGCGCCACAGCCACTACATGGTAGGGAGAGCACCGCATGGCGGCTTAGCCAGCCAGCTGAGCCCAGGGATGATGGGGGTGGCTCCTTGCTTGGCCCCATCCAGCACTGCCGGCGGGATGGGGCCGCACTGGTGGGGAAGCCCATCAGCCAAGCCCGGGGATGGTGTTGGGGAGGCTAGCTAGACCCCAGCCAGCACTGCTGCTGGGGTGGGGCCATGCCGGTGGGGAAGCCAGCCAGCCTAGGCCAAGGATGGTGGGACCTGGCAAGGTCCGGGGACAGTGGGGCAGGAGCTAGCATGACTCGCAGGCTTACCTGTGAGCAGGCAGATCAAGGCTGCTCAATTGGGGTTAGGGTTAGCCTAACTCAGCTGGAAGGAACAGTGGAGAGGCTTGTGTCAGCTCCGGCCAGGTCAGCGGCTGCTTCTCTCATTTGCTCTTGCTGGGAGAGCAAGAGAGCCTTTCCTGGCAAGGCGAAAAGCTTGCAAGTGAGTCCCCTCCCTTTGGGAAACGGTTCCTGGGTAGCAGAGAGAAACAGGATTCAACCGGGCTGCTTCTCTGCTGCCCAGGAGCCGTTTCCCAAAGGGAGGGGACTCACTTGCAAGCTTTTTGCTCTGCCAGGAGAGGCTCTCTCGCTCTCCCATATGGAGCAGCAGGTGAGCGAAACACCACTGACCTGGCCAGAGCCAACAGGAGCCTCTCCACGTGTTCCCCAGCGGAAGGCAAGAGGTGTTGGTGGTGGGGAAAGGCGACCGGCAACAGCTGCAAAACACAAGTGGTGGTGGGAGAAGGAGCAAAACAAAAGGCAAGTGGGGATTGGGGAAGGTGACTGGGGCTTGCACTCATCCAGGGAGACCATCATATCAGGCAGGGCCACAGCGAAAGGCAGCAGCAATGCCTGGCCTGGTGGGCAAAAGCAGGCTGCAGGCATGTCACACATGTGCACGATGTTATGCATGTGTGATAGGGATTGACTGGGCAGGGAGCGGAGAAGCTGGCGAAGAGGGGCAAAGGCCAGTCAGAGGCCCTATTTACAGATTCTCTTAACTATGGAAAATCATAACCAGTTCTACCAAACCGGTCCAGACCAGTAGAATACCACCCCTGGATATAATCTACACCAGGGGTTGCCAACCTTTTGGACCTCAGGGACCACCAAACTCATAATTTTAGATCCCAGGGACCACTAACCCGTTCTGTGGGCATGGCCTAATTTGTGGGAGTGGCTTGGTGGTCATGTGACTGGCTGGGCATGGCTTGTATGTAAATATTACAAATATTTATATAAATATTGAATTTTTTAATAAAAAAAGAGCAACTTTTACTCAAAATTAGACAAAGCAGGTGGGCAGATTGAGTTGCTCACAGAATCACAGATTTATTCAGAGATCTATCTATCTGCCATTGGCTAGCTCAGTCTGTCACATAAAATTTGCTTGCAAGCAAACTCACAAAATTAACTCACAGCACACCATGCATGTAAATATTGAATTTTTTATTTTAAGAAAAGAGCAACTTTTCCCCAAAATCAGGCCAAGCAGGCAGGCAGATTGAGTTGCTCACAGAATCTTTCAATGATCTATGTATCTGCCATCAGCTAGCTCAGTCTCTCAAATTTGCTTGTGGTGAGTCTGCACTGAATTTGCTTGCAAGGAAACCTTCAGTCCTAAGGGAGGTTTGACTGCACTTGAAAGCAGAGCCAAAGATCTAAAGACTAGCTAGAAAGCAAGAAATGCAACCATTTCCTGCTTCCTAGCTAATCTAAATCTCCGGCACAGCAGAACAGCTGATGGTCAGGAAAAAAAAGGAAAAATAGCAATTTAGCAGGGAAGTTTACCAGGTAAGGAGTGAGTGGGCAGGGAAGGTTCCCACGGGCCATGTGGGTGGCTCAGCGTTGTGTTACTGCATAGCCTGGATTAACTGATTTGTGGGGGTGCTCTGGGGCTGAGATTTCTCTGTGGCCCACCAAAATTTTCTCACGGCCCACCGATGGGACCCAGCCCACTGGTTGGCAACCGCTGATCTACACCAGGGGTCACCAATTTTTTGGATTTCAGGAACCACCAAACTCATAATTTTAAACCCCACTGATGACTAATATGAATTTTGACTGACAGTGGCTTGCTGGCGTTGGTGGGAAAGTCAGTCCCATATTCCAGAGCTGCAGGAGTCCCAGGACTGGCCCTTTGGTCACCCCGGAGCAGCTGCTCCTCCACCTGGGTACACCGGCCTGCCATGGACTGGAGGAGCTGCTCCGGGATGATCAAAGGGCCAGTCCTGGGACTCCTGCAGCTCTGGAATATGGGACTGACTTTCGCACCAACATCAGCAAGCCATCCCAGGGTGGATTTCCCTCCCCCACCATTGCTTTTATCTTCCAGTTCTAGCTCATGTGGCTCTACTCAAGGTAAGGTTAGCATTCGGCCGAAGGGTAGGGGCCAGCGGGTGGGCAGGCCATGTGGGTGATGCAGCCTTGGATTAATTGCTTTGGAGGGTGCTTTGGGGGGACATTTCTCTGCAGCCACCAAAATTTTCTCATGGACCACCAATGTTCCCTGGCAGACAGGTTGGCAACCACTGATCTACACTGATTACAAAAAAGGTTCCAGGTGATCTTCTCATTAATAGGCTGGTATAATGTGGCTTGGAGGGTACAAGAGTAACCCAGGCCCACAACTGGATGGCAATCTCTAACCCTAACCCTCAGAGACCTGACATTAATGGCTCTGTGTTGATTTGGAAGCAGAGACCAGTCGATCTCAAAAGGATCTGGCTAGGAGGCCAGTCTCCTTCGGTTGTCTTCCTCGTATTCATGCCCAGATGAGGGATTCAGGGGCCACTGCTCACATCTGCAGTTGACAGACACCGGGAGGTTTGGCCAAGACCCAGGTGGGGGAATGAGATTGCAAGCAAACTTGGACAGGTAAGAAGACGAGGCGAGAGGAACAAGGTTTCCTTTGAGAAGAATATATGGGAGACATACAAGATGCTGGATTCATGGCTTCATTGGAGAAGGATCTGAGCACGGCCAGTGACAGCAAGCTGAGCATGAGCCAGCCAGAGCAACCATTCTGGGTTGTATAGAACAGGGGTGCCCAACCTTGGCAACTTTTAACACCCAGAAATCTCCCAGGGCTGGCTGGGGAGTTCTGGGAGTTGGTCCCCAAGTCTTAAAGAGTTGGCAAGGTTGGAAATGCCTGCATTGGGAAAAGCCTTGTGCCACCTTGCGTGTTTAGCCGGACAAAGAGAAGATTGAGAAGATGCCTAAACTCAGTGTGCACACACATGAAACGGGGCCACGTTTTCCACAGCCACAAAAAGTAGAGAAAAAAAATGGGGCATACCTTGCATTTAGCCAAACCCGTCTCCTCAGGGAAGTCGGGTGTGCTGTCCAGCCAGCTGTGGGAATTGGACAGTTCGGAAGCAATTGGGAGCTGTCCCCTGAAGGGAATGCATCACGGTATCCTGGGAAATGTAGTCCATATCACGTGGCCACACCTGTAATCCTGATTGGTCACTAAATTGACCCTCGAGGGGTTGGGGGAGGTTTTCCCCGCCCTTGGCTGAACTCAGGGGCTGGGGGGGGGGGGGGGGAGGAGAGAAGATCAACCATCCTTTGGCCTACAAGACAGAGACGTGCAAAGGCCACGAAAGAAACGCCGTGTCGCCAGTGCGAGTCGGGGCTTTGCTCTGGCCGTCTGGTGGAGAGTCTGCCCGCCTGCGTCTGTCTGCACGGGGCGCCGGGCGTCGGGCTTCTGAAGCCTCTCGGCGCTCAAGGCGAGGCCAGTCGCCAGGGTGGTTTCATTCGTCCCCCGGCCGGAGGTGCCGGGCTCGGCTGCCCGCTGGGCGACAAGGGGGACTTTCGGGCGGAGTCCGGCGCCCTCCAGCCCTGCGCGGCCCCCAGACCCACGTTCCCCTCCCCGAGGGGCCTCCCGTCGGGTTCACGCGAGGGGCTTTCGGGCGGGACGGAGCGGCCCTCGCTTCGCCCGGCAGCCCCCCGCCGCAACCTCTCCGCTCCGGGGCAGGAAGTTCAAGGGTCCGTCCGTGCCGGGCCGGTTCGGCCCGTCGCGGGGCCGGCCCGGAAACGGCGGAAGCAAACCCAGCCTCGGAGCTCAGCGAAGAAACCGGGGGGCGCAGAGGCTGCTCCGCCGGGGCCCGCCCTCCCCGCCGCCGCCGCCGCCGCCGCCGCGCCCCACGCCGGGAGGCAACGGGGCGCCCCGGGCCCGGCCAGCAGGGGCCGCTGCGGGCGCTTCCCTAGGCCCGAGCCGGGCGGGGAAAGGCCGGGCTCCGGGCGGCTCGTCGCGGGCGGGACGTTGGGCGGCGGGAAAACAAGTCGGGGACGCCCGGCGCCTACCGACAGCCAACTGGACGGACGCAAGCAGCGGCCCCCGGGCCCGGCCGGCGGCGACCGGGGGCCGCTGGCTCCCCACGGCGGAAGTCCCGCTCTTTCGGGGGCGGGCCGGGCCGGAGCCTCGGGCCCCCTCTGCGGGAAGGCGGCTCGGCCAGCAGGGGGCAGGCGCCCCCTCCGCCTGGAGCAAAGGCCGGGCATGCGCAGAGCTCACTCCGGCGGGGCCTGGAGGGGCAGCGCGGGAGGTTTGGGGGGGGGGCGGCGCTGCGAGGCCGGCCGGGCCCTCCTGCCACGTCCCTCCCTTGGCTGGCGGGGAGCCCCGCAGCCTCCAGCCCAGCCCGGGCTCGGCCTCCCTTTTGCGAGCTCCCCTCGATCGGTGCCCCGCCAGAGACGCCGGCGCCGTTTCCGCTCTGCAGGCCCTGGGTCGGGGGGGGCCCGGCGAGGCCCGAGCGGCTGCTCCGCTCCGATTTTAGTTTCATGATTTAAATCGGGGCCTTCCGACTTGGCGCCTTGAAGACTTTTGTGGACTTCAACTCCCAGACTTCCCGAGGGAACATGACTGGAGGAGGAATTCTGGGAGTTGAAGTCCGCCCGTCTTCAAGGTGCCAAGTCGGAAGGCCCCTGATTGAAAGCAATGCTTTTCACCAGAAAAAATTGAAAGGCCAGGATGGAAGCTTCGGTTTGTTAAAGCTTCGGCTTTCATGTGGATCAATTTAAATCCCGAGGATTAAGATGAGTAACAGCTGGCTGCAGGCAGCTAAAGGATCAAGGCTAAATCTTGCCGCTTCTTTCAGAAACTGCTGATCTTCAGGGATGGGAGACAAAGTGCGAGAACTATAAACCTGAGAAGAATGTTTGGAAAACCTTTCAGCAACAAATCTGAACAGAATGAAAACAACTGAGGCCCCAGCAAATCTTACTGACCTTATTATTCACTTGGATACCTTCCTTAGGAGACTGTGGGAGTGATACACACATAACTCGGGTTTTGTACCATGTTTGACAAAATAATTAAACTCATGAGATTTTAATTAACCCTTTCGGCTGTGGCTTGGAGGACATCACAATTAAGTGGATACATAAATGTTTCTTTCAACTCAGGCTTTGGATTCTATAATTCTTTCATATTTCCCTTCATAATATAGATTAGGGGTGTCAAACTGGCCACGCCCGGTTTAGCAAAGGGAAGAAGTTGTGATGCGTTTGCCACCCCCATGCAGGTGACAGTGGAGAAGGAATGGTTACCAAGTGATACAAATTGGACATGATAATTCTAAAAGGCGCAAATAAAATTTAGAAGCAAAACAAATGGACTGAAATTTAGCAGCGATAAGTGCCCAGTGCTTTGTTTAGAAAACTGAAATTCAATTCAGAGACATGGGAGATTGGATGATGTCTGGATGATACCACAAAAATAACATGCAGGACAAAAACCAAGTGCTAACTGGATAGCAATCGGCACCATAACATGACTGAAAAAAAAAACAAAACAATTTCAGCTTCCTCCACCTCTCAGTTTGTCCTGCTTCCTGGTCAGGGGAAATAGCATTTTTGCCACGCTGTCTTAAACATGGCCAGCTGCCCAGAGCCAAGACCAAGTGGTGGCTACAGGAGCTGAAATTATAAAATAAATAAAATCCCACTTTTCACTGGAAAACTTCAAACATGGCAGAGATGCTTCCAGTTCAGGGGTGCCAAACTCAAGGATCCGCCCCCAAGCTGCTTCGATCTGGCCTGCGGGACCGGCCTGGAAACAGCAAAGGACCGGCCCACAGTGCCTCTGCCAGCCAAAATGCACCTCAGGCAGGGCACGTGTGGATGGGGAGAGAGCAAGGAAGGAAAAATAAGGAAAGGGGAAGAATGAAGAGGGAAGGGAGAAGGGATAATGAGAGGGAGGGTCTCAGGGAAATCCTGCCTTAGTACTTGGACACCACAGGTCCCCCCCCCCAACACAAGTCCCAAGTCACGCCTGCTGTGGCCACACTCACCCGAGGTCAAACAACACTGATATGGCCCTCAATGAAACGGAGTTTGACCCCCTTCCGTCTTTCTCTTCTCCAGCAACTTTAAGATGTGGGGGCCTCAGTTCCCAGAATTCCCCAGCCAGCCATACAGCCATCTCGGGGCTGGCTAGGGAATTCTGGGAGTGAGGTCCATAGGCCTTGAAGTTCTGGAGGTTGAAAGACCGGCTCTGGTTGGGTCCTTTGGTCCCCAGGTGAGGAATTGGACCAGGTCATCCCACCCATCGTTTAAGCAAGAGAACCGGAAGAGGCCCGATGAAGCGACCACCTCCTCTCCAACTCTGAAGAGCAAATTACGGGGAAGATGAAGAAGGTCCCCCCCCCCCCTTGAGCAGGCTAAATGGGCTGCTCAGGCTGTGTAAAGAATCTGAAGGGGGGGGGCGGAGAGAGCAGGAGCAGGGGGGGGGGGAGACAAACCCAGAAGAGTCCTTCAGTACCTCTTTGGCATCCCCAACTGGAGCCCAAAGCCCAGATCCCCCCACCAAGGCCAGGAAGGGACCCCAGAGGAGGGTCCCCTCTCTTCTCCTCTCCCCCGTTCTCCTGCCCCACAGCTCTGGCCACACTGCCGGAGGGGTTAAAGCCCTGGGCCGCCTGGCTGACTCAGAGGGAGCGGCCTGCTTGGAGGGGGGAGGAGGGAAAGGAGGGGCCACGAACATCTGGAACCCATCTGGGCCGGCAGCAAACAAGGAAGCCGTGAGGGTTAATGAGGCCGGCACACCCGCTGCCCTCCCCCTCCCTCCCTCCCTTGCTGCTGGGTGCAGTGGCGTGGCTCGCGTGGCACAGTGGAGTTGAGCATGGCCTCCTTGAACCCGTGGATGCCGACCGATCCTGCCTGGCTCCGTGTTGCTTGGGTAGCTGGCCTGGTGCTGTGCTCTCTTGGGGTGTGGGCCCTCTTCCTGGTCTGCTCCTGGCAGGGACACCCACCCCCCAGCCTCTGGTCAGGTAGGTAGATAAATCAGTGGGGGCCAGGCTAGGCATGGCCCTTTCTGGGCAGACCAGCTGGACGTGCCAAGGATGCGGGAGAAAAGCCAGCAGCAACTCTCCACTCCCCTCCTCTCTGGGCTGCCGAGGGGGGCTGGGGGAGTGCATCTATCCCATCCCCCCCCCCCCCGCTTCTCCTGTTGCTGCGCCATTGCCCAGATTGATGCCTGGCCAGCAGAGAAGACCCAGTTAATGCTTTCCTTCTAAGGGGGCAGAGCTTTCCCCCCCCCTGCCCCCGTCTTGCTGGCAGGGGACTTGCAGAGTCTCTACCAATTCAGAGGGCTGGAGGGGGGGGGCTGCCCACTGCAGAGACAAAACTGGCCGCTTGACAGGGACTTGGCCGAGGGACACTCATCGGTGGACCAGCCAACATCCTGGACATGCTGACGCCTGCAGATCCAAGGCCCAGAGGCGGCAGGGGCGGGAGGGAGGAAGCGTTGTGGAAGGAGCCCTGGGTGCTTCTGTGGAGCCCAGATGGATGGAGAGCCATGATGGGGGGGGGCCCTCCTGCCATCTGGGAAGGCCTGAAGCCGAGTGCTGCCCCTCGCCCCCTCCCCCTCCCTGGACAGCTAAGGAAAGCTTCCAAGTCTTCGCTCAGGAAGCTCCCAGGACAGGAGACGGGGGGAGGCCAGCTGGGGCCCCTCCACACCCAACTCTCTGCTCCGGCATCTCGCCTGGCTTTGGCCCAGGCAGAGACCCTGGGCTTGCTGAGGGGCCTGTGGGAGCAGAGGGGTACAGGATCTTAAGGCAGTGGTCATCTTGGGCCCCTTTGAGGGTGGCACTGCAGTGGGAGCGGCCTGTCGGAGCTCCGCAGCCTCCCTGGGTGGGCAGCCGCAGGAGCCTGGAAGACCCCGGGGAGATGGGGTTGCGTGGGCCCTTCTGCCTGCCAGCCTGGGTCCCGGCCGTGGGGGAGAATTCAGTTTCCGTGGAAGGTTGGAGAGGAAAGCCTGAACCACAGCAGCCTCCCCTCCCCCTCCCTGCAGCCTTGCAACCCTAACTCTCTCCCCTTTTGTCTGCCAGGGTCACAGCTGGGAGCAGCCAGGTCCTTGGGCCCCTCAGAGGTAAGCTTTGCTCTCAAGCCCCCATGCCCTACAGGGGCCCAGAAGCCCTTTGGGGTGCCCACTGGCTCCTCCTTGAAGGACTCTGGAGAAGGATGCCATGCCCAAGGCAAGGGGCTGCAAACACTGCGCCTTCAGCCTTCTCTGGTGCGAGTGGGTCAAGTGCCCTCAAAGGCTTCATTGTGCAGCCCCCTGGCATGGGGGGGAGGGGTGGGGGCGGAGGGGAGTTCTGCCCACAACTGCCAAGAGCACAGAAGGCTCTTGGTGGAGGAAAGGGCTTCCACCAGCGACTGGCACACAGGAATCCATCGCTGGGCATTTCCCACCTCTCAGGCAGGGGGGCAGGGAGGAGGGGTCAGGAGAGCTGGGCACTGAGGGGCTTCAGGACTCACCACCCTTCCCCTCTTTGCAACTCTAGAAGCGCCGGAAAAAGGCCTCCAAAGCCAAGCCACGCAGGGACCAGGCCAGGAACTCTGCCACAGGGGGGGCGCTCTCTCCAGCTGCCAAGGAGCAGGTAAGGTGGCTCCAGCTGGGCAGCTCAGCCAGCCACAACTGCACCGGCAGCCTGGTGCGGGGGTGGGGGGGCAGGGCTTGAGCTGACCCAGGGAAGATTTCTCAGTGCCTTGAGAGAAGACTCTGCTGGCACCAACTGGGGGCCTCTGAGCACCTGCATTTCCCGCCTCCCCTCCCCCACGTGGCACTGTGGGACTGCCTAGGCCTGCCCCGCCCTCCATTCTGGGATAATCCCTGCAGGTCGGCTGGAGAGTGCAGAGGGCTGGTGGGCACAGCACCCTTGCCCAGAGACATCTCCAAAGCTGGAAAGTACTGGAGACCCCGGAGGGCCCCCACCCCCATGCACACCTGTTCTTGGCCTTGTCCCCCCCCCCCTTGCATCCCTGGCCTCCTTGGTTAACCTGGAGCTTCTCAGGCAGACGCTCACCTGGGCCGCCTCCCCCACCCGCCCACCCATTCCCACCAGCCCGGTTACTTCGGCGGGGCCTTTCAGCTGGCTTTGGCCAAGGCTGCCCGGCCCTGGCAGAGCCACACGAGGCCGGAGCCCTGGCCAGGTGCCCGCTTCGAGGTCGGGGTGGGGCTGCGGGACGCGGGTCGGGACAGAGGAGCCTTGTTCTCCTCCGCCTGGACCCTCCTCCGCCCCGCCCGCCGACTCAGGCAGCCCGGCTCCCGCGCCTCCCTCTCCTCCGGCTGCATCGACCCGCTTCGCCGGCTCCCCTCGGCCCC
Organism: Laticauda colubrina; assembly: GCA_015471245.1. NCBI lineage: Eukaryota > Metazoa > Chordata > Lepidosauria > Squamata > Elapidae > Laticauda > Laticauda colubrina. The sequence continues at coordinate 2,648,957 of BLBF01000336.1, forward strand.
CGATGCAGCCGCCCCCTCGGCGCTTCGCTCTGCCGCTCTGCCGCTCCTGCTGCTTCAGGAGGCCGGTAGGTTTCGCCGGGCGGAGGGGGGCGGGGGAGACGGGGGCTCCGTCGCCCTCGCTGGCCCCGCTCGGCTCCGGAAGGCCGCGGCCGGAGCAGGTCGGGCAGCCGCGCGCCCCGGCCAATGGCGAGCCACGGCCCGGGGGCGGGACAGGAGGCCGGCGGGGCGGGGCGCCCCAGGTCAGGCCCGTGTGAGCACCTCCAGCGGCCGGGGGCGCAGGGCAGGTGCCGCGGGGGCGGCCCGAGGGAAAGAGGAGCAGCTGGCAGGCGGGAGCCGAGCCGCGTCCCGCCCGGTCGAGGCTTTAAGGCAGGTCCCGGGCAGGCCGAATCCAGCCTCACCATCCCCCCCGCCGGCACGGAGGGCAGCCGTGAATGGAGGCGAGCGGCTCAGCCCCGACGGGGTCCGGCAGGAGCTCCGCTGCGGTGTCAGCAACCGGTTGAAGGCTCCCCCGACGCCCGCCTCACGGAGCAGCCGGGGGCGGGGGCGCCGAGCACGGTAAGGCGGTGGATGTGGAGCCGCCCCGTCCCGCCTGTGCCCCGAAGCCCCCGGCAGCGGCGGCTCTTGCGCGTCCCACCCCCCGAAGTCCAGCAAAGGGTCCCGACCCTCGCCTGACCGTCCCAGGCTTTGCTCCGCTGGCAGCCACGGTCCGCAGGCGAGGCGAGGCGAGGCGGGGCGGGGCGGGGGGACCGACCCCGCGCCCCTGCTGGACGGAACGCCCTCGGCTGCCCTCCCGCCCCGAGGCGCTCCTTCCAGCCGGACGGGGAGGCGCTGCCGGCGGGCCCTCGGCCGGAGCCGGCCCCGGGGCTCCTCGGGATGCCTCCGCCCGAGGCCCCCGTTGGGGCCCCGGGCAGCTCCTCCTCCGGCAGGCGAGACGAGAGGGCCAGGCCGCCGTCTCCGGGCTCCCTCCCGCGGCGCCTAATCCGGCCGGGCGGCCGCCTGGAGCCGCGCGCGTGGGGCCGCGAGATAGGGCCGCGCGGCTGTCGCGCTCCAGCACTCGCGCACACGCCCTGCCGGAGCCGCGCGGGGCGGCGCCTCTGCCAAACGCCGCGGCAGGTTGCCCCGCTCGGCCATGATGCCGCCCGGCTGAGCCCGCCCGCCGCTCCGCCACCCCCGGCAGCATGCGGCCCGCGCGAGAGAGCGGCCCGGCGCCCCGCGGCTCCCGCCCTCGGTGAGTGGATCGCGGGCGAGGCCGCCGGTTCCGTGGCGGGGCTGGCAAGGCTGCCCGCGGGGCGCGCTCCGTCGCCGGGAAAGGCGGCCCGGCCGTCCTGCGCGCCCCGCTCGCCCGGCCTGACCGGCGGCAGAGGCGGCCGTGGGGCGGCGGGCGGAGGAGAAGCGTCCCGAGAGCGACGGGCGCGGCTGGCACGAGCGCCTCCGGCTGGGCTGCTCCTGCCTTGGCCGCGCCGGGCGGGCGGGGGCTCGTCGCGGGTGGGGAGGCTCGGCGCGCACGTGCCTCCCTTCCTCCCGCTGGCGCCGGCAACGCGGCCCCCATGGCAACGGAGACGAGCCCGCGGTGCCCCCGAGAGCCCTGCCTGGGCTTTCCTGGGCCCGCAGCCTCAGCCGTGGAGCACCTCCGGGGCGCCTCTCCTAGGCGGGAGGGGGGGGGGAGACCGCTTTGCCTCCGCCTTGAAGCCTTGACACCTTGGAGCCCTTTTGGCCGCGGCTGCTGCATGAACGGATGCTTGAAAAGCAATCAGGATGCGCGGAGGGGCCAGTCGGTGGGGGCAGCCAGACTTCCTCCCATCCCTGCCCCTCCAAGACGAGTGAGGCCGCCGGAGGAAGGGAAGGCCGGGCCGTGGCTGATGGGTGGCAGGGACTGGGCCCCTCGCTGCAGATGGGTGAGGGACTCCTGGGGAGGCTGGGTGCCCCCAACTCTGACTCTGCCCCCCCCCCCCCCACAGGAGGTGATGTCTGCCCGATGGAAAGAGAAGCCACCGATGGCTGAAGACAACTCCAGCGGCAGCAGCGGCTCCCCCACCCCTGGAGACACCCTGCCATGGAACCTGCCCAAGCACCAGCGCACCAAGCGCACCAAGGCAGCCGCGGGCGGCAACGGATCTGTGCTGGACCCCGCAGAGAGGGCGGTCCTCCGCATCGCAGGTAGGCCAGGGCCGGCAAGCGCCCACGGGGAAGTGGGGTCGGGGTGCCAGCTCCGGTGGTATCTCTTGCCTTTGCCACCTTGCGCGTCCAGTTCTGAGCACCCACATTGGTCTTGCCAGTTGGGCTCAGGTTTGGGTTGCATCGGCCCAGTATGCTTTGTTGAAGTGGGCATGGATTGGACTGGGCACCATGGGCTGCAGGGCCAATGCCCTGCTCTACAAATGAGGGTGGTGTCTGCCAGGGAAGCCTTCGTTTGCCTTGGTCCTATGGAGGCCCTGCTGGGCAGCAGCTTCTGGAAATTGGTGTTTGCCAGAGTCGGCTGGCTGGTTGCTCGCTCTGGCCTGCAGAGGCCTGGGATGGAGGACTTGGCAGTGCCCAGGTTCTCAGCTGCCCTGCCTTCTAGAGGCTTCCCACCTGAGCCTGAATTGTGGCTGAAAGCAAAGCATGGCAGATTGCTATCCAATTGGCCCAAGGCTGAGGCAAAGGCCTTGGGGCTGGGCAGGCAGCCAGCTGAGTTGCTGCTGCTCCTCTGGGCTTCTTCCGCCTCATCCCAAACTCTGAGCTTCTGGGGAGACCCCCCTGCTGTGCCCTGGTTGATGCCCTGAAGGTTAGGAGGTCTCTCTGGGCAGGAGTGGGCTTTGCGACCCTCGCCTTGCAAAGGGGGCCGTTGCTATTCTCCTACCTGCTGATCTGGGAGGGCCGGAGCAGAGCACAAGGCGGCCTTTTCCCAAAGGGCAGGTGAGGAGTTCCCAACCAGGGGCCCCTCGGCTGCCACTGGGGTCCCAGAGTTTCGGTCCGAGGACTTGCATGCTACTAGTGTTGATTAGGAGAGTTTCTTCTCCGAATTTGATTGGCTAATTGGTGGTGACTTTTGTCAGACACAGCAAGTGACCCTCTCCAGTGGGGCTCTGCATCCCAGAGATGCGGCCACCGCTACTGGGGTGGAATCCACCCGCCTAGCTGCGAGCTGCCCTCTGCAGGAGTCCAACTTCGGGGCTTCCCAGGAAAAGACCACTGGCCTCCACACTTCGGACACTCGTAAGTCCAGGTCCCAGCATCTCCAGGGATCCAAGGCCTCAATGCTTCCTCTGCTGGCTTGACCCAAGGGCTGCTCTGACTGCTGGTGCCTTGACTGTAGGACAGAGTTCCTCAACCTCCGCAGCTGTAAGGTGTGGGGACTTCAACTCCCAGAATTCCTCAGCCAGCGTGGGAGTTCACAAGGTTGTGAATTGGTTGTGAACGCAGACTCTGCCTGCCGTCTCCTTCCCTGCAGGGGTCCCCAAACTTAAACATAGCTGGCTGGAGAATTCTGGGAGTTGAAGTCCACCAGTCTTAAAGTGGCCAAGATTGGAGGCCTCTGGTTTATACGTAGCAGTTTGCTCTCTCAGTGTTGTTGGGGCTGTAGCTTTCGGCTCTTGTGTACCCCTTGATTGTTGAGTGTTAATCCTGGTGTGAATTCCTGCTTATCTGGGTGTTGGCTGCTGCAGAGGAGGCGCCTGGGTGTTTCTGTTTCCCTTTTAGCCTTTTTATTGTTTCTTTTGAGTGTTGTGCAAATGTTTATCTCTGTATGACTGTTGGTTATTGATTTGTCCGAGTGCCAGGAATTCCCCGGCGGTTTGGCTCGGCTTGGTCTAGGATGCTCCCTGCTTCCCAGCCGTAGCGATGGTTGCGTTTGTGTCCCTGTGCTGGGAGAGCTCACCTTATGTCTTCTGGCTGCTGGTTGACCTTCATGGATGCGCCGTTACCCTCCTGGCTCTACTGGGTCTTTTGGTTTACGTGGCGAGTTTTGGAGGACATGGGTTGTTTCCAGTGTGGTTGTGTTATTGCTTTCGCTGGTCAGGTTAGCTGTGCTGCAGTTTCAGATGGACTTGCGTGGATAACCCTTTGTAGGAAGATGCAGTTTAGATGGTCTGTTTCCATTTTCTGGTGTTCAGGATTGCTGTGTTTGTGCTAAGCACTGTTTGGACTCTTCTTGTGGGAGGTTACCTTGGCATGCAGCACACCCGTCACATGAGTGTGTGTGGGGGGAGGGAGTGCTTTTCCATAAACTTTGTGTTTCTAATTTGCTGCCATTCCGTCCTCTGATGAGGCGGCTGGAGGGGCCCTTTTCCCTTCTTCCCTTGTGAATTTCACTCCTTGGAAAAGGCCGGTGATTCTTTCGGGCTGTTCTTTTTTACTGTGGCCTATGCACGTCGACGCACCAGATTGATGATGCTGGTGCTGTGTGCCTGGGCCTTCTCCACCCTCCACAAATGGGAGGAGGCCACGCTGTTTGGCCACGAACCAGGTCAGGGGCAAACAGGGCTTGGTGGGGGGGGGGCTGGGCATGGAGAGGCAGTGCAGATTCCTGCCATTTGACAGCTGGAGGTGGCATTTGCTCCCCAAACCGGCCCAGAAGTTAAGGGTTAATGTCTTCATTCCTGGACCAGAGTGGACACAGAGAGGGTCCTCCCCTTATGGCCAGGCTGATCTGCGGGGGTGGGGTGCTTGGACTCTTTCCCTTCAAGGGCTTATCTCTTCATTCTGTGCTGAATCAATGCAGACTTGGAAGGTTGGGGGTCCTGGGTGCTCTCCGAGCACGGCAATTTTCTTGCAGTTATTTCATTACCTGACTAGGGAACGTCATCAGTGCTAGCAATGAAACATCTGCAAGAAAACCAGCATGCTCAGAGAGCAACAGGGGCCCCAAGGTCCAGCCCTGAGCCACAAATACTCTCTTCTATCAGTACGTACTTGTACATACAAGGTTCCCATCGGAGGAGCATGGCAAGCTGTAGGGCAGCCTAAGGACTTGATGGAGGCAGGAACAAGAAAAGAAATTGCTTTGATTCAGTAGTCCAGACAGACAGTACACTAACCATCTGTAGCCCATCAATGCTGGTCTCCTCCCATATCCTCCCATCCCTTCTCCTCCTCCCCCTTGGCCAGCTCCTTTCTTCCAGGGAAGGTAGTAAGAATCACCAATGGAACAATTCCTCTTTTTACAAGGATCCTCAGCAGAGGTGACAGGAGACCCAGGGAGGGGCCATCTGGATTTGTGGCCCATGGTAAGAGACTGCCTTGGGGGTTGGCTGATGGAGGCTGCCTCCTGTCTGGATGGGAGGGTTGGGTTAGTTGATCTCCAAGGTCCTTCCTGTCTCTGGCACTTGATCATGCTGTAATGGGGATTTCGTCCACCACTCTCTCCCTTGACCAGACAGGAATGGCAGCAGCATCTTGTCCCAGAGCCCAGAGGCTTTAGGGCCAGACCGAGATGGAGCCCAAACGTGACACTGGGCATCTGCACACTGGAGTTGCCTCCAGGGTGAGTTTCCTGCAGACAGAAGTGGATTAGCTGGACTGAAGTGGCTCCAAACACCTGAGGGAGACCTGTGCAGGGAGCATAGAGCAGCAGAGTGGAAAGCAGGTTGTGGTGTTTGTGTGACAGGGCTGGAAGGATTGTCCTCTCTCTTGTGGATCCTGGTCAAAGGAGGAATTGTTAGTGATCCTTCCATGGAAGATGTGGGGGGAAACTACATCCCATTCTGAAAGCAAGCGATGCAAGGGAAGAAGATAATAAATTAATACCGTGTGGCCATTAACTGATGCAGCTCTTAGGGAGCAGGAAGGGATGGGTCGGATGGGGTCCCTCGGGACCCAGGATGGTGGGGGCCGCAGGGGAACATCTGCTGTGAAAAGGCTCAAGGTTTGGACTGGGAGGGAGGGGAATTATTGAAGGCTTATCCATGAGAGTGCAGCCAACAACTCTGGCAAAGACCAAGGGAAGAGACGGCTGCAGGAGAGCCGACTTCTGTGGGTTTGGGCTCCAGGGATCAGTGGGGACCATGATTGCAAGAGGCCAATGGGGCTGTGTGTAAGAATGCGCTGCTGGCCACTCGGTCACTTGGAAGGGAGCACTGGGGGGGCCTGCAGGAAGATCGGAGCCTCGGAAGGACTAAAAAGAAGAGGGTGGGGAAAGAGGCCGAAGGTTTCCAAAGCTTTCAGCTCTTCCAGTTGAGCAATGGGGGGGGGGGACCTCTCTCCTCCCCCATAACTTAGATTAAAGGAAGTAGCAAAGCACAAAGCACAGAAAAGAAAACTACAGGCCCGTAGAAGCTGCAGAGCCGAAATCCTGAGAACAAAACTCCGCAGTTAAACATGAAATTCTGCTGCCAGGGAAACCTCGGCAGGTGGCAGTGCCCGAGAAGGGACGCAGCCAATGGGGGGGGGGGGGGGCTGCCCGGGAGCCCAGGGGCTTTGGGGGGGGGGGGGGGGAAAGCTGGTTTTGCAACATTTCTGTCTCCACTTTTCATTTACTACGCCCAGCATTTCTCACGGTGGGTCCAGTCTCTACGCTACTACGTCACTGTTGCTCAGCCTTGGCCGCTTTAAGGTGGGTGGACTTCGGTTCCCAGACTTCCTTGGCCAGCACAGCTGGGAGTTGAAGTCCAGGCATCTTAAAGCAGCCACGGCTGAGCCTCACAACGCTCGCCTCTCTGCTGGCAGAAACCCCAGGACTGCAGGCACCTCGCGGGAAGCGGGGTGGTGGTGGTGGTGGTGGAGGGGGGTTTGCCTGAGCTCGACTTGGTTCCCCTCTTGCATCCGAGAGCCCATCCAAGGCCCGGCCAGGCAGCTGAGCAGGGCCCCGACTGGAGCCGGTGGGGCTTTACATAGGGAATTCCTAGCAGAAACCCCACCCAACACAGCTGTGATCAGGAAGGGCTGGGAAATGGTGGACGCAGGCAGCTCTCGGAAGCCTCTCAGGCAGAGACACACACACACACACACCCGGCTTGTCAGGCCCCTGGTTGAGACGGACTCAGAGGGCGAGGAGGAACACGGAGTGGGAGTGGGGCTCCAGAGGTGTGGAGCAGGCTGGGGAAGGACAGAGGCCGGTTGGGCAGTCAGAGGAGGACCCAGGCCCATCCCCTCTCCATCCTAGGGCACGCATGGAAGAAAAGGATCAGGGAAAAGCCAGGTCTCCTCCAAATGAGAGGGCCTCGATCCTCTTCATGGGCTGCAGCTGTGACAACTGGATAAAAGTTTGAATCTGGGTGTTCACAGAAGCTGGAGTCAAAGTAGTGCTTTCCCTGGATGAGGTTTATCTTGGTTGGCTTCTTCCCATGGACTCTCCCGTTATCTTCCTGGAATGTGTGATTAATTATCTTGGTTTGCCTTGGAACTCTCCTCATGCGGTTTGGTTTTGGTTTCCTTTTGCTTCATTATCTACTTTTTGAATTTAAACTGTGACTAATAAAACAGGGAAGCTAAGTTGAAGGCATTGCAAGACCTTGATTCATGTTTTAATTTCTGTGTTATTTTTGAGACACTATGGGTCATCACAAAGCTCTTCTCCGCAAGGATGGCTGGGCATTCAGGATGACAGAGTCCATTGGGGGGAGGACTGGTTGGGGTCTCATGGGAGCTCACTGCTCCCCCCCCCCCAGTAGTGGAGGCTCAGCTCCGAGGGACCCGCCAGAGGAAGGGTGGTGGGGCACTGCCTCTCCTACATACCGTAGCTAAGAACAGCCCGTCCCTCTTTGGCTGTGTCAACCTGGAAGGAGGCAGAGATCTAGCAAAAGAAATTAGAGCAGGATCAGCTGCAGGGAGAGACAAAAAGGTGGGGAGGCCTGACACACGGGAGAGCTGATCTGGGCAGCCGTTAAGTGGCACCTGGCTGGGAAAGGCGGGCCTAGGAGTGGGGGGCACCAGCCGCCCTTGGTGGGCTCAGGCACCCACGTGGGAGGAACAGCTATTGGGAGCATCTCACCACCTTGTCGCCAGCATCCTTCCCAGGCTCCTGGGCTAAGGGGCTGGGAAGGTGGGGAAGGATTTTGGGAGGGCAGGTGGGCAACTGGCATTCCTTCTCCTCCTCCTTCTCTGCCCCCCCCCCCTTTGGGCTCTGTCTTGGGCTGCGTCTACTGAGGCTTCCCTGGGAGAGAGCCAGGTGTGACCCCTGCAGTGCAAATGCTTCAGCAAGCAAGTTGTGTGGGAAGCTGCTGGGGGTCCCAGTAGAGAAGCTGGAGCCACCCAGGCTGAAGGGGCACAGACCTGACACTGACTTGGGGGGGGTGAAAGGGGGCTGCTGAGACTCCTCTGCAGTGAATGAAGCATCCAGTAGGGAGCCCAGGCTTCCCTTCAGCCAGGCCTTCTTATTTATTTATTTATTTATTTATTTATTTTTATTTGTCAATCACTGACAAGATAATAGGTATAAGTATAAACATAGTTATGAATACATGAAATGGATACATGCAATACTGTTGAAGACCTTTACAACATATTTTCATTTGAAGTCAAAAGAGTAATCAAACTATGTAGCAATAACATATTGCAACATATTATTATTGCAACATATTGCAATAACATAACAAACCAGAATAAAAAAAATACCTATTACAATAAGGAAGCTTTAATCCAAAAAGAGATCACTTTGGTGGAAAAACAAATCTGGCCATGTTGCCAACTTGAAAAGTTTATGCCACCAGATATAGACTGGATGCACCAATTATCACATTAAACAAGAGGAAAACCTACGCACCAATTCCACCCACCCTTTCTACAATTTTGTAAACAACAAACTAAAAGACTCAAGTTCCATCCCACCCCTTTCCTAAGAGGTCTGTAGGGCGCGTACATAAGCGCACCAATGTGCCTACCACCCTGTCCTATTGTTTCTTTTATTTTTCTTATATTTATTTATTTTGGTTTGTCAATTGCTTACAAGATGAAAGGTATAACTAAAAACATGGCTATGAATACATGGATACAAAAAAAATAAAAGAAAAGAAACAATAGGACAGGGACAGTGGGCACGTTGGTGTGCATAGAATAGAATAGAATAGAATAGAATAGAATAGAATAGAATAGAATAGAAT